>JAJIYU010009380.1:0-17045 GCA_030144865.1 Tinospora cordifolia | reverse complement strand
CTCCTGTATTTTGCCTTGATTGAAAATTATGTATTCTTGAATTTTATACAAAGGCATGAGATATTGAAAAGAAAAGAACAAGTGTGTGTCGCTTGTAATGTAGCACCGGCCTGACCTGCCGTTTGTTAAGTCCACTACGAACGGTGGCAATGTATTCACTCTGATGGAAAGATGCGGGGGTTGGGGTGTTACATGTCAAGAGATAGATTCAATGATTAGTGCTATAAGCTACAAAAACAAGAATTAAACTAATTGAAATAAAGATTAAAGGTGAATACATAACATTTTACTATGCTAAAATCTTATTTGATACATCTTTAAAATCAACAATTATTTGTTTTCCTTTTCATTTTTGCTTAAAGTAATGAAACCTCGATTTGAGACTTTAATAAAACTAAGTGAAATTAAATTGGATTTAAGATTGTTAACCATATACCGTTCCCTAAGGACAATATTCAATCTCTTGTCGTGTATTACTATTGCAATCTTGTGCTCTTATAGTGATCTCAACTAGTTTTTGGCATGCTCAAAAAGTTTTTTTGCGTCGTTGCCAAGGAATGGTGTTAATAATCTTAGAACCAATTGAAATTGGTTGAATTTTAGTTAAGGCATTTTTTATTTTACTTTACTTTAGTTTATTTTATTCTTTTTATTATTTAATCCATTGGCTAGCTACACTTGATTTGTTTTCTTTGCTTGTGGTGTATCAGGTTTGTGGATGAGTAGAGATTCACTCAGATTGAGTGATCGTAATTTATCCAAAACGCTAAGAAAATTTAAATAGGAAGTTTGAGGTCATATATCTGATATGGCTGAGAGTGGTAAATTTGCAATTAACACTGATGGTGAAACACCACTGCGGGATTTCTTTAAACCTGTGTTGAATAATAATTACTCTAGGATTGCCAGAATTCCCATTAATGCCAACAACTTTGATTTGAAGCCCTCTTTGATTACTATGGTACACCACTAATAGTTTGGGGGTTTGGCTACTGAAGATCTGATGGCAAATTAAATGCATTCATAAATATTTGTGATATTGTTAAAGGTAAATGGGCTAACTAAAGATCAGCTGAGATTGAGGTTTCTCCCTTCTCTCTAAGGGATTAGGCGACGATATGGCTACAGACTCTCCTACCGAATCAGCATCACCACCTAAGAAGACATGGGACAAAAATTCATGCAAAAGTATTTCACTCCAACAAAGGTTCATCTATAATACCCTAAAAACTCAGTACGAAATGAAATGAAATTCAAGGTCTATTTAGTAAAATTTGGGTACAAAATGAAACTAAGCTCATTTTAGGGCTAAACTTGGCAAGTTCTAAAACTCTCATTTTGAGAATCCAAAGTCACCTAAAATGAAACAAAAGTGACTTGAACAGGCCAATTGAACAATATATCCAAAAATTAGCTCAGTTGGTCAAGATTAGGGCTCTCATTTTGCCAAAATACCTTTAGGGGTTTAAATTAGGAAAGAAATAGAATTTAGGATACTTCAAGGATTTAGAATGACCCGAAATTCCATGGGATGGCATAAACTAGCAAGACACACAACATATCCAAAAATTGGGACAATTGGCCAAGATTCGAGTAAAGTACTTTCAGTAGGCTCTAAATAAGGAAGGTTTCTATGAAAAAACGCCTTGGGTCAAACTATACCTTAAAAATTGTGTCTTGATCATGTGGTTCAAAAACTATAAATTATACACCTAAATTCCTAGTGGTTAGGGACATATTAAATTTAATGAAATTCATGTGAACCCATAAAGGCATGGCCACCCAAACATGTGTAAGTCACATGGGTGAAACACCACGATCGGGTGCGCCCCACCGTACTCAACCACCATGGGACGTCTTCCCATATTTGATTCCATAAATCACAATCTAATTTACCACACAAGTGATTTAATACACCACATATTTGGGATGTCCCACCTAGGATTTGGAAACCCATGAAGATTGATTCCATGCACCAAGCTAGTAATCCTATGTTCCATGCCTCATCTAAACAAAATTAGTCCATATATGCACATGTGTGTGTGCACATTTGTTAATGAACCTAATTAGAAAGGTTTGAAATCTGAATTGATGCTCATAAAACCATAGTTGTCCCACACTCACAAGAGAGAATAAAAAATGGAAACTTTCATCTTCTATTTTGGCACCTAAATTGAGTGATTCTCACATATGGGATGCCACCCTTGGATTTAAACCAAGTTGGAGAGTTTGCTGAAGCTTAGATATGAATTTTAGACTATTTTATGGTGTCCTTCAAGATTGATAGCCTACTCCCCATGCTCAACATCCAAAGAAGAAAGATTTCCATTATACACTAAGAGTGATGCTAACCCAGGAAAATGGAGAGAGGAAAGATTCTTGCTTAGATGTACTTGCCAAAATAGACTAGAAACTTGCTATGCTCTCAAGATCATGTCCCAACTGATATTAGCATTATTCTAAGTCTAAAAATATTCTTTGATATTAATTAAGAAATTTAATAGAGAATCAAATCATGGATCATAAGAGAATTAACAAGTTTAGTGATCCTTGTGCACACTTACCATGTTTCTCTTTTAGTGTTTGAAAACTTGCTCAAACCTTGAGAGCTATCTAGCTGCCCAAGAACTGCCCAAGGACGTCCCATATGCTCATGAGCAATTATAAATACCCCCCTAAGTTGCACACAATCCCTCATTCCAAGAACAAGAAAGATTCCTCACAAATAGTGCTCTCAAACTTCTTTTTCTTCTTCTTCTTTTCTTTTCGTTTTCTTTTGTGCAAAGGTGAGAGACTTTTAGTTCCAGCATTTAGTGATTAATAGAGAGTTTTTTTGCTAAGATTCAAAATTGTCAAAGCAAGGGGAACCTCTGCTAGAATTTGGGGAAGACATCTCATCTAAGGTAAAAGTTGCTTTCTTAAACACTTTTTTCATATTTAAGACATTAGCATGTTCATTCTTGTGTAACATTTTTGTGTGTTTTTTTTTTTCTGAAAATCATGAGGCATGTTTTCACTTCTATTTTTTAGTATTTGGGTATGTTTCAATTTGGATGAATATTCAAGATCATGCATTTATGATGTTCATTTCATTTTAGTATCATGTTTAATTAGGAGTTATTCTAAAGTTTGGTGCATGATATTGAATGGTGAGTGAATTGTTTTGCAATTTATTAAATTCTGAAATTTTTTCCAGGTTGTTCTTTTATTCTAAAATTTTATCTATATTTCATGAATGTGATTTAAGATGAGAAGATGGTGATACAAACTACGTACCATCATAGTAGAAATATGGTTGATATGGGTGTTCTCTTCTCATGATTAGTTCATAAGGTTTGTAATACTTAAGTGATTGGTTGGTGGTTTAGAGTCCCTAAGTCAAAAGTCCAATGAAAATGGCTAAAAAATGTCATACTTCACTCTAAGGAGTCACTTAGTTGAGAACATCAAGGTTTAAAAACTCTTTTGGTCTAAGTTACAACTTTAGACAATCTTGATGCTT
This sequence comes from Tinospora cordifolia, assembly GCA_030144865.1. NCBI lineage: Eukaryota > Viridiplantae > Streptophyta > Magnoliopsida > Ranunculales > Menispermaceae > Tinospora > Tinospora cordifolia. The sequence goes on along the minus strand of JAJIYU010009380.1, from coordinate 13,543 downwards.
GAAACATCTAATTTTTGAAAGTGTTTGAATTTATGGATGTGTTAGTGATTTGAATATGAAAATAGTTGTTTAAGATCCACTGGGCTTAGTACTCACCCTTCCTTTAACATTTTTCAGGAAATTGAATATGCAAGGACTTGGGGCATCTCCTTTGAATTTATTTGGAAATTTCTATGTAAGGCATGTTTGCCCAGTTTTGTTATGAATTTAGTTGTAATTGTTTTAATTAAAAGTTATGTACTTTTCTCTTTATGAATTAGTAAAGATTAGAATTTCCTTTTATCATTATTATATGGCCTTGTCTAGTTTTTTAATCAAGGCATGGGATATTGGGGACAGAAAGTGTCACTTGTAAAGTAACACCAAACCCAACCCGCCTTGTGGTTAAGTCCACTATTTCAACAATTGTTTCAACAGTTGTTAACTCCAAATACTCATAGCCAAATCAATGAGGGTTGGGGTGTTACATCATCAACTTAGGGGTGAAATTAGTTTGTTCAAATAGTCTGATTTTGAATTGCTTTATGAAGCTTGGGAGAGCTTCAAAGATTTATTGAGAAGATGTCCTCAACATGGTTATCTTCCATGGCTCTAGATTCAGATGTTCTATAGTGGTTTGACACCATCAACCAAAGCCTTCATTGATTTAGCAGCGGGAGGTTCATTAATGGGCAAGTCCATAGCAGAAGCAACTCATCTCATTGAATATGGCAACTAATGCTTATGGTTATGGCTCAGAGAGAAGATCGGTTAAAAGGGTTGGATTACACTGGGTGGATGAGATTACAACTCACAGGCCCAGATTGCTTCTATGACCCACCAAATGAATTCATTGACTAAGAAGCTTAGTGGATAGTTTCAAACGCCTCAGAACCAATCTATTTTGGCAATAGCAAAAGCAAATAAGGCTTCTTTTACTACGGAAGAATTTATGGAGTAGATCAATACACTAAATCATTTCAATAATTACTAAGGGTAGAACAAGGGTACAATACTCCTCAATATTATCATCTGGGGATCTGCAATCATAAAAATTTTTCTTATGCTAATAACAAAAACATCTAGCATGCCCTGCTAGGTTATGTCCTTCAATAAAGCTTGATTGAAAAGAAACCATCTTTGGAGGACAAACTGGACGAAATAATGAATATATAGGCTCATTTCTTTAAAAATTTGATTTGGAGGATAGATCAAAAGGACAACAAAATCTTAGGATTAGAAATACAAATGAGAAATGCAGTTAAAAGTCTTGAGACTCAATAGGGAAAATTAGCCCAAACATTTTCTAGTCACCAACGAAGCTCTTTTCCTAGTGACACTCACATCAATCATAAAGAAAGATACAAAGCCATATTTACAAGAAACGAAAGAGAGAGATCCAGTGCCTATCTATTCTATCTAGCCCCACCTTACCAATTGATGGGTCTAATAATTCCAAAGGGCCAGTTCCTACAAAGCAACCAGATACAACACCTACTGATGATGAAAAGAAGAAAGGAACATTTCTTGGGATCACTATCCAAGGGAACAAAAAGCTTGAACCTCCTCTGTTGTCCTTTTTGCAGAGGTTTTATAAGAAGCAAATGGATGAGGAATTTTCAAGGTTCTTGGAGGTGTTTAAAAAGATTCACATCAACATCCCCTTTGCTAAGACATTACAACAGATGCCAAACTATGCCAAGTTAATGAAAGAAGTCATGTCTAAGAAGTGCAAGCTAGATGATTATGAAACAATGAAGCTTACTGAAGGGTGCAGCACTATCATTCAAAGAAAACTTCCTCGAAAGCTGAAAGATCCAAAAAGTTTCACTATTCCTTACACTATAAGCAAAACATCTGTTGAAAAAGCTCTCTATGACTTATAGGAAAATATTAATCTCATGCGACTATCATTATTCAAATGGTTGGGCCTATTTGAAATCAAACCCACAACTATCACTCTTCAACTTGCAGACAGATCTATCACCTAACCAAAAGGGATTATTGAAGATGTATTCATTAAGGTTGATAAATTTATCTTCCCAACTGACTCTGTAGTACTAGATATGCAAGAAGATGGGGAGATACGATTGATTCTAGGAAGGTCATCCCTAGCTACAGGCCATGCATTCATCAATGTACAAAAAGGAGAGCTCACCCTGTGAGTAAATGAAAAAAAATTCATCTTCAACCTATATCGATCTTTTCAAGATTGCAAGAAAATTAATGTGGTGCAAGCTGACACTACAATAGAGGATGAAAAGCCCTGCCTTCCTAATTTTAAGGGTAAACATGTTGAATTTGATAAAGGCAAAGTACTAGAAGCATACCAAAAGTAGAGCTATGTCATTGAAGAACCAATTGATGCAGTTCATGCACTGCAAATTCTTACGAAGTAGCTACATCACCTAAAGCTGAAATGTAAGCAACCGCATAACATCATCAAGTAGGAATTGCCCATAGCCAAAGTATTTGCAAAGATCAACAAATTGGGTTTCAGTTAACCAGTATCCACATTGAGCTAACGACTTTAAACATAGAACTTAGCAGGGGGCAACCCACTAGTTTTTTTTTTTCATTTAATGACTTTCATTTTTGTTATAGTTTAACTTAATTTTCTAGGTATGCATGCATTTTATTTTATTCAAAAAAAAATGCATGCATTTTAGTTAATAACTTGACTAATACTTGTCATATGTTTGTTCCATGCAAGTTTTTTAATTGTGAGTATGTATATAGATGTCTTTGTTTTAGTCTATTCTCCTTCATATGTGTGTGCGTAAAGTGAAAGTGTACTCTTGAGGACAAGGCATAATTTAAGTTTGCAAGTATGCATTGAAGAAAATCTTCTTCAAGTTTAGGTCATTTTTTCATTATATTTATATATTGTGTGTGATACTTCTTCTAAACTACATATTTATTAGCATATCACATGCATAGTTATTACTGAAATTTTGACATTACATTTAGATATCATGATCATTCATTTAGTTTTAGGACATGAGCATATAGAGCATATATGTGTCACTTAGGCTATATACATACCATATTTTTGAAAATTTCACTAAAAGACATATTAGATTGAAAATTTTTCTAATGTGATGAAACAAAGAGCTAGGGTATGTTCAACTAATATGTTTGCTTGGTTTATCCAAGATTTGACCTTGATAGATCCCTTTAGTCTTAGGTAGAATGAGAACCAGAAATTGAGGAAAGTGAGGAGTGAAAACCATAACACAAGTGGAGAAAATTTCCCACAAACTCTTAAGATAATCAAATATACCTTGAATATTACTTATGAATGACTTTAGGAGGTAGGCCATCATTGTATGAGTTTTAGCCAAAAGGCTGGTCGCAACACTTAATAGTCCTTCGTAGCCAATTTTGAGCCTTAAAGCCTATTTTCTTGTTATGAACATAAGCAATACATATAAACATTTTATCCTTTTATGCATTTCTCAATTGAGACCTATCTGTGTGCACTCATGGTTCTAATAATGCTTACTCTGATGATGTGCAAGAAGGAGGGGATCCTAATATTAAGATACATATGTTTTTAGTTTTGCTTTTGTTTTTCTTGTTTTAAAAAAAATTATATATTTATGTAGTATTTCAATATTGTCAACGAAGTTGAACTTTCTACTTTTGTATGGGTGTACATGTGGGTACAAATTGAAGTGCATGTGATTAAATAAGTTTGGGGGAGCTGTGAAAACAAGGCTGTGAGCATGAACGGAGAAAACAAAGGATTGAACATAAAAGGATCAAACTATAATGAGAAAATCAAACAAATGAGTCGTTATTATTGCTATGAATGCACATTTGAGTCAGAATGAAAAATCCTATCACATTTATACCTTGAGCCAAGCCACGTGACAACCTAAAAGAAAGACCACTGATCTCAAATATAGTTTGACCTGATTAGAGGATCGATAGAAGAAAGAATTGAAAGGGTTTGTGTACTTAGGTATTAGGAGAGGATTTCTATGAGTGGGATGGTAACTACAAGTCACCTACAAGGTCTAAGAAAATTGAGATACCAATTGATGAGAGGGTAAAGTTGAGGAAGAATAGAGGATGGATTGAAAATCTAGATAAACAGAATGGCTGCAAGGACGTGTTAATGAATCACAAGCTATAGGAATGGAAGATGGAGGTCACAATGATGAGTGAAATGAATTAACTTTATATGGTATGGTATGTAAGTTTAGAAGTTGAGTCATTCTTTGGGATGAACAATAGCTTAAGTTTGGCAGTATTTATTAGTTGCATGACATACTAACTATTTTATATGTATTTTACATATGTTTTGCATTGGTTTAATAGGAATTATGATATATTTGTTTATGATTAGGTGCTAGTCAATTAAACTAAGATTTCATACATTTTAGCACTTAAAGAATTTCAATATGGTTTTTAGATGCTTATGCGTGTGATATAATGTTCGAGAAAGGTTTTTAGTAGTCTATGCATATACACAAGCTGACATGAAGGATAGAAAGCTCAAACAAAGGTAGAAGATAATCTTTGCACTTGCAAGAAGCCCAAGTGAGCAACCCAACATTACAAGCCCAAAACCCAATAGCAAGGGAGCAAAAGGCCAATAGTGTCTCGACCCAAGCACTAAAGGCATGTTCATTCAACAAAACGAGCGGCAAAATGAAGAACACCAAATTGCATGCTAGTACCACCATATCTGTAATACCTCATAATTTTATCAAATAAGTTAAAAATAAATAAGGCTGGCAAAAAATTAAATGAAAAACAAGAAATAAAATTTATTGAGAAAAATTCTAAAATATTTGGAGGAAAATAAAATCTTAGTATCAGGATGATCTAACTAATGATATAAAGTTAGTAGAATTATCAAATATTATTTGTATAAGAATTATTTTATGATTATACAAATAATGGAATAATGGCCCGGAGATCCGCACACTGTACTCAAGCCCGTACTGAATGCACAAGAGCGCTAAATCATCGAGATCCAAGGCCCAGAGATCCGCACACCGTACTCAAGGATGATCCAACGACAGGCACAATTCGTTAATCGCGAAAGGAGATCCACACACTGCACTTGAGGATGATCTAACGACTCATAACGCAGGCTCGATTTCATTGATCACGAATTGAGATATGCGTACAAAACTCAAGGAAGATCCGACGGTCCAGACGCTTTTTGTAGATCATGAATTGGGTGCTGTGCTCGAAGAACGATCCGACGGTCCAAATTTGAGATGTTTTAGTTGATTGCAAACCATTGATGCGCTCGAGGAAGATCCGACAATCCAGATTTAAGACATTTTTGTTGACCGTGAGTCGATGTTGCGCTCGAGGAAGATCCAATAGTCCAGATTAAATGCTCCGAAAATAAAACAGAAATAATGACAAAATTTGAAAAAAATGTTTCCAAAAATCCAAAAAATTGGTTTCTAAATTCCAAAAAAATACCCAAATACACTTGCTATTCTCCTATACTTGGGAGGCACGAAATTTTGAAGAATTGGTAAGTTTCCTACAAGGAGAACACTACAAACTTGTCATTCTCTACCCTTTTGAATTCTATATAAACCCCCAATGCTCACAATCCATCTCATCCCAAGAAACAAGAGTTGAGATTTCCTCTTGTTCTCTAAGCTCTCTTATTGGCACCCCTTCTCACCTTTCTTTTCTCTCTTGTGTGTGAGAAGTTCTTGTTTTGGGCATTCATCTTGGGTGATTTTCTTGGTACTTGTACGTTGGGAACTCTTGTCTAAACTTTGGGGAGAAAGCATCACAAGGTGGGAGTGATTTCTCTAACACCCCTTTTTCTTATTCGAATTACTAGCATGTTAATTGTTTGTTTGATTTTTTATCCTTATTCGAATTTATGCATTCATAATATTTATGTCATGTTTAATATCATGCTTAGGCTTTATTTCAAAGTATGATGAATGATTATGGTTGTTCCATGATTTGATTTTTAGATTATTCATATTCTGAATTTTATTGATCTTAGTTTCATATTCTGAAGTTTATTTGATAATTCAAGATTTAACAAAAGAAGATGGTGAAAATAACCACGTACCATCATAGCAAACATGTGGATTGCTATGGATATTATTTTTATATGATTAGTTCATATGGTTTTAAGACCAAAGTACTTGGTTGGTGGAAGTTTCCTTGTCCAAAAGTCTAATGAAATTGGCTATGAAAAGCTATATTTTACTCTAAGGAGGTACTTTGTTAAGAACATCAAGGGCTTAAAAACCCTTTTGGTCTAAAGTCTCAACTTTAAACAAAGGGATGCTTGAAATACCTAATGTATGCAAGTGTTTGAAATATGAATGTGTTATTTGATTTGAATTTGAAAAATGGTTGTTTGAAAAAGATCCATTGAGCTTTGTGTTCACACCTTTCTCAGTTTTTTTTTCAGGAAATTAAATAATGAGATCATGGAATTTGGATAGTTTCTATTTTAGCAAGATTCTATTTTTTTTAAAAAAAAGTTTTCTTTTAATATAAGAACATGTTGCCCAATTTTGAATAAGTCTTCCACTGAAATTTAATTTTTAGAGGTTAATTTCTTTTGATCAATAATGTAATAGTTTACATTCGAAAGTTATGCACTTTTTTTAATAAAGAAGTTGAATTTTTCTTTATCTTTAATTGCCTTGATTTTATTAAATGGAAATTTTCATTCTTGAATTTACTCTAAGGCATGAGGTATTAAAAAATAGAAAGTCAAGTGTGTGTCACTTGTAAAGTAACATGGACCTAACTTGTCAAATGGTTAAGTTTATTGTCAAAGAACGGTGGTTATGTCCAATGCTTGATGAATGTGGGGGTTGGGGTGTTACAATATCCTTAAGAAGTATTGCAATACTGTTATAGAGATTTGCAGCTAGGTGTGGAAAATTCAAATTTTTTTGGTACATGGTGTTACCGTAGTCCTGTACTATGATGTTGCTATTAGAGGATGTTAATTTAACGTCCCATGTTAGTGTTCAACTAGGGTTCCTACGAGTCTTTTAAGAAAACACTATAAATAGACTTTTGTATTAGGTTCTTTAGGATTTTAGTTGTTGATTTTAATTGTTGTTGATGAACAAAGCAACATTGAGTGTAGAATGAGGTAGAAGACGAAGAACAAGATCGAATCTGTAAAGTATGATCTTTGATTTGTTTAAATCTTTGTGTTGTGAACTAGATATGATGTCTGGCTAAGTTCTTTTGATTGCTAGGATGTAATTTAAATTTTAGGAGCCATGCTTTTTGTTAACTGGCTATCTATAAAATGATTTCAGATTGTTGAATTAATTCAAGAGAGAGGTTTAATAATTAGATAATCAAGTTATAGATCTAGAAGAATCAATTGACTAAAAAGTTGTTGATTCTGTAAGAGGTTGTATGTGATAATTGTGTTTATTGCATTTGTTTGTTAGAGAGGGAGTATTAAGAAAAAAACTAATATGTATTAAGGCACCTCGAGAGAGAGTTTTGATGATTAGTGTTATAATATACAAAAATAGAAATTAGATTAATTGAAATAAACATTAAAGGTGAATACTTAATATTTTACTATCCTAAATGATACAACTTTAAAATCAACAATCATTTTTTTCCTTTTGATTTTTGTTAGTATTGAAACCTTGATTTGAAGCCTTAATAAAGCTAAGGCTGAAATCAAATTGGGATTTAAAATTGTTAACCATATACCAATCCCTGAGGACGATATTCAGTCTCTTGTTGTATATTACTATTGCAATCATTTGCACTTGCAGTAATTTCAACAAGTGTCAATGAACTAGTGCATGTTGTTGCAAGAGAAATTCAAGTGCTAGCAGATAAAAGGAATGACAAAGAAAAGAAACATTATAATAAGGTGATGAAAGCTTTTAAAATGTGTGAACCTCTAATGTTTCCAAGGGGTTTGTTTTTGGAAATTGCTAAAAATTGGGATAAAAATCATATTTGATGGCATGCAAGTTGGGAACTAGGATAAAGTTCAATTAGCTACTTTTAAACTCATAGATGATGCAGAACGATGGTGGAAGTCCCCAGGTAGAAAACATCAAGGTGCAATCTCTTATAACAAATTTAAAGAGATTGTTAGCAACCCCGCAAGTGTACGAGATCGTAGTAGTAATATCCGATAAGTCTAGGTATCATCCTTAGGGAACAAGGGTAGCTTTTGATTTTTAATACCAAAGTTACTAATGATCACAGTTTTATCAAGACTAGATTGAATGTGATTAAGTTAATTTCAAAACCAGAAGTTGTTGTAAACAAAGATAATGATAAATTTTAAGAATTCAATAGAGAAACATGTCTAGGATAATGAATGTCGTCGCATAGTTTGCAAATCTTCATTGTGTTTGTGAATTAGCTAATCTATGAGTTATAGCATCAATGGTTGAAACCCTTTCCCAAGGCGTTTCAATGCTCACTCGATTTGTTTCGTCAAACCCTCTCCCGAGGCATTCACTTGACAATCTATGTGTTTAGATTGACAATCCCTGTGCAACTCCCTAGATTGGTCAACAATCTCCCGATCAATCAACTGTCTAAGTCCAGATTGTGATATCCATATTTTAGGCTTCTCTCCCGAGATAGACTAAAATACTAAGTTCAATACATCTATGGCCAGTAGACATAAAGTTTTAAGTCTACACAATAAGGAATAGAATTTATAAATCAGCAACTACAATTAGATATTACAAACTATGCTTTGAACAATCACATCCCAGACAATAAAACTGATTAGCTCGACATGAATATAAAGGAAAGCATAAAATTAAATTCAAATAAGCAATACATACTCAAATCTCTTAACAATCTTCAAAAACCAATAAAAATCTAGTCTTTGATGCCCTAGTAGCCGTCACAATGTTCCCTTTTCTATTCTCTTTGTTCTAGACTTTAAAAACCTTCTTCTATTTATAGTCCCGCACTAAAAAACCTAAAAAATACAAAAATCTCGCTATACAATCGAGTGACCGCGGTCCATGAATTTGATGTCAAAAACCCAGATTTCATGCATTATGTCCACCACGGTCTGTCAATTTTCTGTGCCAACCATGTTCTGGTGACCGCGGTCTCCAGTTTATGGACCGCAGTCACCAATGTGTTATTCACTGGTTTTGTTCTTCTGTTTTAACTGTAGTCTTCAATTTTCGTACCGCGGTCTTCTGGTATTTGCTCTTGATTCCATCTTTTGATGCATTCTTTGTGTGTATCAACCTGTATCCTGTAATACGTACAAATTCCTTTCCCAGACATTATTTTCTCATAGAAACATATCATAACTATTGAAAACAAGGCTTAAAAATTATTAAACAATGTAATTCCTAACTATATGCAACTATTGCTAATTATGCAATTCTTTACTTATATTTTCTCTTATTTGCTATAAAATGCATCATTTTGCCTATTCTAATATTAGTTTACTATGCAAGTAACAAATACCCCCAAACTTAGACTATTATTCATCCTCGAACAATGATTCTATTCCAAAATTAATATGTCATGCCATTTAGAATTCAAATTCTTTTTCACTCATCATTGTAACCTCAATTTTTCGTTCCTATAGCTTATGACTCATTAACACTCCCTTAGGGACATTCAGTTTTTATAGATTTTCAATTCATCCTCAATTTTTTCTGAACTTCACCCTTTCATCTGTTAGTATCTCAATCCTCTTGGACTTTGTAAGTGATTTGCAGGTACCATTCCACTCACAGAAATCATTTCCTAATACCTAAGTACACAGACCCTCTCAATCATCTCATCTATCTATCTTCTACTCAAGTCAAACTATAGCTAGGATCAGAGGTCATTCGTTTAGGTTGTAACGTGGCCTGGCTCAAGGTACAAGTGTAATAGGAATTTAAATCTGACTCAGGTGTACACTCATAACAATAATAAGAAACTATTTTGTTTGATTTTCTTAACATTGCTTAAACATTTTTGTTCCATCCTTTGTTTTTCTTTGTTTCATGCTCACAACCATGTCTTCACAGCTCCCCCAAACTTCTTTCAGTGTATGCACTCCAAATTATACTCATATGTATACTCATACAAAAGTCAAAAGTTCAGCTATCATTGATAATACTGAAATACTATGAAAATAACTCATTTTTTTTAAAAGGAAAGTAAAACATAATTGAACATATACATATTTCAATGTTCGCATCCCCTTCTCCTTTCGCATCATCAGAATATGTGATATTACAACCATGAGTGCACACAAATAAGTTTAACTGAGATATTTATAAAAGGATCGAGTGTTTCTATATATAATGTTTAGGTTCATAACAAGAAAACAGGCTGTAAGGCTCAAAATTTGCTACAGGGATTATAAATGCTAGGACCGGCCTTTAGGTTATGACTCGAACAACAATGGTCTACTTTATTTCCCTCCTATAGTCATTCCTAAGCAGTGTTCAAGACAGATTTGATTATTTTGAGAATCCGTGGGAAGTTTTCTCAGCTTGTGGTTTGGTTTCCACTCCTCACTTTCTAAGTTTTCAGAGTCTCAATCTACCTAAGACTACAGAGATCTGTCAAAGTCAAATTTCAGCAAACTAAGCACACAGACTATTTGAAAGTACCCTAATTCTTTGTCTCGTCACACTAGAGGAATTTTCAATTTCATCGGTTACTTAGTGAAAATTTTCAAAAATATGGCATGACTCTAGCTTAAATGACATCTATATGCTCATGAATTATCACTAAATAAACAACCCTAATTTCTAAATGTCATGAGATACTATACCTAGCTATGCATGTATAGTCTAGAAGTATTAATGCACAAACACAAAATATATAAAATAATACAATAAAAAAAATAAACCTTAAGGAAAAATAAACTTGACATGAACTTGACTTGAACTGACTTTGAAGAAAAATTTCTTCAATGCGCAACCCCCAAACTTATGTTATGCCTTGTCCTCAAGTGCACATAGAGATGTAAACATGGGCGTGTTAACATAACATACATGCATTAAAAGAAAACGAAAAAGGAAAGAATTAGTCTAGTAGTTAAGGCAAAATATAGCTTAGCGTTGATTAGTGAACTCATAGTTAAAGATAATGCATAATCAGAAGAAAAATAGAAAAACATAGGAATCACGGCTAGACATAAGTGTGTGTTTTCAAAATAGACGCAAGAAAAGCAAAATAAATATCAAAACCATGGTGCTCAAGAATCTGCACCAAACATTTCCTCCTCTGTAATAAAATAATGAAAATTATCACCACCATCTTCATCATCATCATCATCATCATCATCATCTATAGGGACCTCTGGTGGGGGTGGCTATGCTGGAGGTACGCAACACGTCATCTCCATGTAAAGCACAGCACAAGGGGGAGGAGGAAAAACTGTTGCCATATCCGGGTCCTTATGGTGCATCCACTCTGTCATGTATGCCATCCAATGTATCATAGTATGCTCCATAGTTGACAGAGGCGCAGTTGCGGCTAAGGAAGACTAAGGAGCATCTGCAAGGAGTGTAGGAGCGGTAGTAGGAGTAGTAGCTAGTGGAGGAGACTTAGTAGAGGGCCTATGCCTCTTGGAAGCTGAGGATGTGAGCATCTTTACCTCTATATGGTCCTTCATCTTCAATAACGACTCAGTCATGTCCCAAACAACCCCTGCCCGTCTGCATAACTTAGTGATCAAGGTAGGATGTGGCAAACCGACATTTGTCTTGTCAATGGCAGATCTGATAGAGTTGGATATGATTGTCCCAATATTGATTAGGAGCCCCTTCATGATACAGTATACTAACACCGCTCTCTCAACAGTAACCCGATTAATAGCTAAGGAAGGAAGTAAATTAGCACAAACGAGATATAACCAAACCTTAGCTGGGGTTGTGAATGTAGTCTTCATTAGATTCACGGGTCTATTGTTGTAACAGATCCATGATGCCCCATCAACACACAAAGTCCTCAATATCTCATCCGGTTAAAACCTTGGTAACAGACTGTAGTATTCATTCGAAGTGTCTGTCGATAAGCCATAAACCTCATTAATCGCTGCCGCGTTGAACGACACCCATTTCCCCCTTACCCAAACAGATGTTCCTTCTCTATCTGGGGCGTTAGCATAGAACTCCTGTGCAATAGACACCACTATGATGCCCGGTGCTTGAATTAACTTTTTCCAGTTTAGGGCAGCTATAACTGTGTTAATGCCCAACTCGCACTCCTCGTTCATCAACATAATCCCTCTCTCAGGAATCAGATGCCTATTAGAATTGATAATAGTTAGTCTTTGCTTTGCATTTGTTGTCCGAAATCTGTTCCTATCTGATGGAGGAGGAGGAGGTGTTTGTTGCTTGCCCTTTGAAGCAGGTAATTTCATTCTTGGAGGCCTACAATCTCAGAGATTAACACCAAGGAAAACAACAAGATTCATATATAATAACACATCAACCATTCAATGAAAAAGTCTCAATACATGGCTCTAATACATGGTATAAGTGTTATAACATCAAGCTCATTCAATACGCATGCAACATTGAATCTTGTTTTGGTTTGGATGATGAATGACATACAAAATTGGGTGAAAAGACACCTCATTTCATGAAACAACACATCTAAAGCATTAAATTTCTCATGAATATGGGTGTGAGCAAATCTTAGTGCACATATGAATCAAATAAGTGGCATTATTAGAATCATGAAGAGAATAAGATGAATCATTGATAAAAAATCACCATGAAAGCATTCCTAAATCATTTCAAACCATCTAAAACTTCCTAAATCATCTAAACACTTAAACAAATGTAAGAAACTAATGAGAAATCAAGGTTATGCACTTACATTTTGATTGAAAGAGGATGAAAAGCTTGAAAACTTGAAGAAGAATCCCAAAAGCCACACAAAATCTCGGATTTGCAACACAAGAATGAGCAAAGTAACCGCAATCCATCATTTAAAGGATTCATGGACCACGGTCTTGTTTTATGGACCGCGGTCCTTGTGCCCATTTTATGTGGTTTTTGGAGCAACATGAACTGGTGACCGCGGTCCACAGTTTTTCACTGTGAGTGAGGACCGCGGTCATCAGCACTATGTGCAGAATCAACGTTCTGTGGACCGCGGTCAATGAAAATGCTTACACTGGTGACCGCGGTCCTTGTGTTTTTGCACAAAAACTTGCATTCTATGGACCGCGGTCTGCAAATTAAGGACCGTAGCCTACAGTGCAATATTTTGTGTATTATGCTTTTGACCGAGGTCAGCATATCGTGAGCTGCGGTCTACAATTTTATGGACTCTTTTTAGTCAGTTATAAGTACATAAACACAATTTTTCTATGAAAACTAACAAACTTAACTCAAAAATATAATCAAGAAAACTCCTATAGTGGGTTGCCTCCCACTCAACGCTAAGTTTAACGTCGTTAGCTCGACGAGGATACGCTGCATCTATTATTGAGGAAAACCGTCTTCACCATCTGTTTTTGACCACTGTAGAAAATCTTCAGTCTTTGGCCATTCACCTTGAACTTGTGACCATCCACCAGGCTTTGCACCTCTACTGCTCCATACGGGAAGACTTGAGTTACTAA
>JAJIYU010009379.1:0-17047 GCA_030144865.1 Tinospora cordifolia | reverse complement strand
TCTAAATGCATATTATACTAAATATGAGTAAATACACTATATTTTCTATTATATTAATGCACATTATACATAAAATACGTATAATATAATTAATCTGCTATGCAACTAACAGCGGTCACCAGAATGATGCATTTCCTTCATTTTTCTGGGTTTTTCATGCAATGACCGCGGTTACTATAGGCCGACCGCGGTCACCAAAATGGAATTTCTGGTATTCAGTGTTTTTCTTCGTCATTTCGTGTGCTTCTCGGATTGGTTTCACTCTTACACTTATTTACGCTTATGATACATGGTTGTCGGGTCTTTTGGCCATTTTGACTCTTTTATTGAGCTTGTTATTCCACTTTTTGTTGTTTACTAGCGACGTGGACGTCTCATAGACTTTCGAGGTATTACATGATACGTAGATCCTAAATACGTGGTTAGTTTTCATTCGTTTGTCCTATAAACACTAAAATAAATACCTAAAGTTGAATAACCTTTGGATAGGCTTTTGAGTATGTTAAACTCTAATAAAACTTTGATTGAAACCTATAAGAATGTAGAGAATGAAATACATACCCATCGACACCAAATTCATGAATTTTGGATATCAATTGAATTTTTGATGGATGTTTGACCCATTGGGCTATTTATCAAACTTTTAAAAAATTAATAAAAATATAATTGAAAAACCTATTTTAATATTTTCTGCTATAAAAATATATTATATGAGCAAAAAGATAATCTTAAAGATTATTGAGCATATCTAGTTTATTGTGCACCAAAATATGAGATTAAATGGATATATTGGGTTAAATATAAGCTGTAAATATGTTGAGAATGATTTATAAAAATAAACTCAAATGAGTTGAAATTGATTTGATGCATGTAAAATTATTTTTGGTGATAGGATTATATTGGTGCTGTGAAGACAAATTATTATTAGATAATAGGAACAAGTTGGACATTAATTTTGTGGGTAATCTTTATTTATAGTATTAGGTTTAACATCTATTGTCGCGACCCCTTTTTAGGTGACATCACTACTCGCAAAGAATTTCCAAACATGTTAGAACACTGGCATGTCAGAAAAACCTGTAAGCCTTCCCAATCAAATTACTAATTTTCTTGAAAAATTTTGACAGAGTCTTCTCTAAAAATATAACACGTCACTAAATTCAAATCACTTGATAATCACAATCAATATAAAAAAATATACATTTTTTCATAAAATAAACCATACATCTACACAATCCATAATTTGTTCTAACATCACATCTAGATGATAATACATCTATATGCATCTCCAAATCCAGAAATTTGGCTAATTATCACAATTATAACATATCATTAACTTCAAAAGAAACTAATAATGATATCACATCTTTCATTTCCTTTTCCTATCAGAACCTGGAGAAAATGAGTGAGAGTAGAGTGAGCAAACAACAAGCTTGGTGAATAATCTAACTTATGGTATTATATAACCATCATATGTATAAAAACATGCAAGGCAAAAACAAATTTAAATCACTAGTAAATGAAATAAAAATAGCATACATGCATCATGTAGTGAGTGAATATGTATTCAATTTCAATAACATGCAATCTTTGTAAAATTATAAACTATCTCCCTCCTTCTAGATAACAGAGCAAATTTGCTCATCACCGTGCAAATGAGGAGTGCACCAACCTCTCGTTATCCAATTATCTATCTATTTCTATTTCATTTATCTTATACTAGAAATGCGCCAACTAGGATTACCACAATGGTTAATCCTGTAAGTTTGTTTCTATAAACTATGACTAATAGAAATGTTGTTATGTCAATAACCTACTTAGGTATGTAATTGACATTCTACAATGCATCAAAGCCATTTCATGGGATTCAAATAAGCATAAAATACAATATATCATTCTATTTAAATAAAACCACACATTGTAACATAATACCAATGTCAAACATAACACCATAAGTAAAGATTACTCAAAAAATTAATGTTCAACTAGTTCTTATTATCCAATAATAATTTGTCTTCACAACACCAATATAATCCTGTCACTAAAACTCATTTTACATGCATCAAATCAATTTCAACTCATTTGAATTTATTTTTATAAATCATTCTCAGCCTATTTAAAACTTATATTTAACTCAATATATGCATTTAATCTCATGTATTAGTGCATAATAACCTAGATATGCTTAATAACCTTTAAGATTATCTTTTTGCTTATATAATATATTTTTATAGCAGAAAATATTAAAAATAGGCTTCTTAATTATATTTTTATTAATTTTTAAAATTTTGACAAATAGCCCAATTGGTCAAACATCCACCAAAAATTTCAATTGATACCAAAATTCACGAATTTGGTATCGATGGATACGTATTTTCACTCTCTACATTCCTACAAGTTTTAATCAAAGTTTTATTAGAGTTTAACATACTCAAAACTTATCCAAAAGTTATTTAACTTTGAGTATTTATTTTAGTGTTTATAAGAGAAATGAACAAAAACTAACTATATATTTGAGATTTACGTATCACAAAAAATATTTTGATATAATTTTCACTAAGTTTTACTCACGGTAGAAAAATACTCTATTTTTTAGTACTACCATAAAATATCCCCTACAATAAAAATTACACCCTTAAGATCGTAGTACACGATTTATTTAACATTTTTATAACTAAAATTGAAAAAAACCGCTTACCTACACCTCAAATTTGTCGAGAAATTAGATTTCGTTCCTCTATTTCGTTTCTTTCTTTTGTTTCTCATGTTCTGGAGATGAAAAAGAACAAAAAAAAGTTGTTAAAGAATTTCGTCCCACAATATTTATATATATTTATAATATAACTTGCTTTTAATTTGTGGCCCAAAAAACTCCAACGCCCCGTCATCTATATATAAATAATGTATTTATTAATTTTTTGTTTCAATTCCTTACCGCGTTCTCAATTATACAAATACATTTTTGTTTTTTTATTTCTCTAATCCATTTCACATCATATAACAAGACAAATAAAAGCAAATATATATATATATATATATGTACTAATATAATTATCCGTCATATCTTATTATAACCTATTACAATATTTTTTCCTATTTTCCATTAATTTATCTACACCATTAATATACATTTATATCCCTTATTTATAATAATATTAATAACAACAACAACAACACCAATAATAATAATAACACTATCATTATTACTATTAAATTATCCAAATTTATTTAATTAAATAATAATATTTTTTTTACATGACATTATTTATACATATATGTACTTGTATAATACACGCTTATGCACCAATACATCATGTCAACGTGTTATGAAAATTCAGGTTGTTACAATCTCCCCAACTTAAAGAATTTCATCTTCGAAATTTAAATTAAAAGAACATACCTTAAGTGGTGAAAAGATCTGGGAACTGCTTCCGCATCATTTCCTTATGCTTCCAAGTTTGCTTTTTATTATCATGGAATTACCATTTGATTCTAACCAAAGGAATTTCTTTATTTCTCAATTTTTGTATTTGTTGGGACCCCTTCCCTAGGCCAAAGGGCGGCCTAACCAGCACGATGGTTCAAGAAACTCACTCATCGAGTTGAGTTCGCCCAGTCACTGTTAAGCCTTACCAAATCTTCAACATCCACACTCATTACAGTAATCGAAAGATCCCGCAATTAACGTGCAAGGGTAAACAAAATAATACATATCGTCTTATTCCAAAATACAAATTAACCATTTAAAATTACTGACATACAAAAAAAAAACGACTGACCTCTAATAGGACCAAAAATCATAAAAGACCACGTAGGGGACTAGGGTATCACGACGCCTTTCCCCTTGTGAGCAGTTGAGGAACCTGAAATGTTAGTAGTGAGCCTAATGTGCGACGTGGCTCAGTTAGTAGTAAAATTAGCATGTCACAATAACTCGTACTCCAAAAATATTGCATGTATGCATGAACAATAATAGCAAAGCAATGCGTAATAATAAATTATGTAGTAAAACATTTATAAATAGTGCAATAGTTAAAGAAAACAAATTTAAATACATGCAGCTCAAAACTATATCACGACTAGGGTTCAAATCATTTAAATACGACCCTATAGTCGTCGTTCGAGCTGGTCATGAGTCAGGCGTACCAGCTACTCAAGCGAGTCATAAGTTAGGCGTATTCATCGAATATCCTAACCCCGATGTTTAGCCCTCAAGTGCTGTACTCGAGCGGGTCTAGAGCTAGGCACACTGATCATATGCACTAACTCCGACGCTCGGCCCTCAAGTCTAATCCAATCATGTCGTGTACCCTGACCCCGCCCTCGGACCTCGACCCTATGGTCTTACTATGAGTGTACAACTACATATGTTCAAAATCAATCAACTTAGTTCAATCACACGAAACCATCCAACCAATGTCATTCTTAATCACATTTCATGCAAGGAATATAGTTAAAGTAAACAACCAAATAAAACTACTCACCTTGGGTTCTGTGCACCGTTGTTCCCTCAACACTCGGCATAGTCCCGTGAAATATGCTCAAATCTGCGTCATATTAAACTTTTTCCTCAATGAAACAAAACGTAATTTCAGTCCTACTATCCCTAGTTGGTCTTAGTCAACCGAATTTGACTCGGTCAACCTGGTCAACCGATACTAAACTTAGTCAAACTTAGTTAACTTTGGTCAACTTAGTCAAAATTGGTCAACATTGGACAATTTAGGTCAAATAGGGTCAAGATGGACCTATTTGGTCAAAATCCCCCAATTTTCTCATACTTAGTCAATTTCCTACTTTAGATTCTATCTGCGCAGCAAATTTTTCAATTTTTGTGCAAGCAATTCTTATGTCGAATTTGCGTGAAAATTTCTACATATGATCTATGCCCCTTCAACATTCTCTAAAATTTTAGTTTCCAATTTTCAGACCTCATTTGATATGTTTTCTAATAGGGATATTAGACACTCAAATTTTAGATTTTTCATTCTATCTGCGTAGCGATTTTTTCAATTTTCCTGCGATCACTATGAATGTCGAATTCTTGGCAATTTTGCCGAGTCATCCTATCTTCAAAATTTTGAATGACATTTTTTTGAGGTCGTTGGGTATTATTTTGACTTGGTATTCACCAATCAGTTTCTGGGCACAATATTTGAGATAAGCAGTCACAAATGTAGTCAGTTGGCCCCCTTTAACTTATCGATTTGAGACAGAACCTTTTGTCACTATTATTAATTTTTCCAAAAATGCACTTACCAAATTTCAAGTCCATTGGACATGGCTAATTATTTTTACAAATTCGTAGCAGCAAGCACAAAATATGATGCTATAACAAATTTTCTGAAAAATTCTGATTTTCATATTTGGGGAAAGAAATTAATGTTTATACTATTCAACCAAAATACATGCTTATTCCTAATAATACTATGTGAGACACATCCCATACAAGCCTTTTCCTACAATTTTCTCAATCAATTCATTTTGTCACAAATCTAATTTGGATACACTAGGTACACATTTATTAATCCAACCCAAATACTTAGCATTTTACACACAAATGGAGTTAAATACACACATTTAACACGAAAATTAGTTGTTGTAGCAAGATTTTCCAACAATTTATTATCTGATTTTTCCATGGGGATTTTCACCCAAATCACATCTATACCATTCTAATTGATCATATAAGTTACTAACTATTATTATTATTATTATTTTTTTGCCCTCTCAAAACATATTCCAATACCAACTTGATTAAAACTCTCAGTCATGAACATTTGTTTTTCAGCTTATAACAAATCCTTTTAATGAAAGTTCATGAGCATACAATGATGCAACACCTGCACATGATTTCTTATGTTATAGCATCCCCAACCAAACCAAAAGGCACTCTAGACTTATGATAATTAAAAATACAGATTTGGAGAAGTCCTAAAATTTCATGGTGATTAATATATTCGAATGGCATATAATGTATGTAATCATGGGAAATCTCATAGCACCCATAACAATTCAAGAGCAACATTGAAATGAGAAATGTTATACCTTGGTAACACCAATATCAAGCTCAAAACTCCTAGCATCCAAGAGCACGACCTCCAAATCACTTGAAATTGGACTATGTTGTATAAATTACTTTCCTCTTCAACTTCTTCTTCTTGCTCAAGCTCAAATTCACACTCCTCCTTGCCCAAATCCAAGCTCCAAAAGAAGCTCTAATGGCTTCCTTCTCATCTTTTTTTTTTCTTTGGTTTGGCTCTTAATTTATTATTTTCTTCTTTTTATTTTGGATTTTCTTGGATTCTTTTGATTTGATTTGTTTTTGAAGTCATCTCTTTTGTCTTTATCTAAGTTTATAGAAATGTGTTTTCTTGTATAGAGGGAGTGTGTTTGTTGACATGGGAAGAGTTGCCATGTGTCATGCATCTACTTGTCCAAGGTGATGATCCAAGTGAAAATAATTTAGCCAATTGCATGCATGCTTGCCACTATCCCATTAAAGTTGATTTTTCAACTTGGTCAACTAATCAATTTTTCTAATAACTAACTTAATATAAATACATTATTTTAACTTCATCATTTTCCACTCAATTCCCAAAAATTTCTAACTATACACTAAATTTTAATTTATACGTTTATTTTAAAATTTGCATTATCTACCCAAAATTTATCGTTTTTTATCCTAAAAATCAATTAATTGTCTAAAAATTCCTTGTTCATTTCTAAAATTCATATAATTAATCCAAAATCATATTTCTTCAATAATAAGTACCATTCCTTCCCAAAAATGATATTTTTCAATTAATCCTATTTTCTCCAATTAAATCCCAAAATAAGAGAAAAATTAGAGAAAATTCATGTATTGCCATAAAAATTTAGAAAAATACATGAAAATACATATTAAAAAATATGGGCTGTCACAGTATTCTTCGACCAACTATTTATATAGGTCTTTCTTCATCGCTAGTATCCACCCCAACTTATACCTGAGTCAAATATAAAACATGTGTCAGATCCAGATAATACTTGCACAACATAGACACATGAAACATATCATGAATGCTAGCTAACTGAGGTGGTAGAGCGAGCCTGTAAGCTAATGGACTAATTCTCTCCAGAATCTCAAAAGGTCCTACAAAACATGGAGCTAACTTTTCCTTCACTCCAAATCTCATCTGACCTTTCTATGGTTAAACCTTCAACAAGAATTGATCACCAACTGCAAACTCCAGTGGTCTATACCGATAATCAAAATAGCTTTTCTAGCTATCTTGGCTTGCTTTAAGTTTCTACTTAATCTGCTTAATCTTCTCTATGTGATTTGCAATAACTTCAGGCCCCAGTAACTGTGATTCTCCAACCTCGTACCAACACATTGGAGATCTACAAGGTCTACCATAAAGAACCTCAAATGGTGTCATACCAATACTAGCCTGATAACTGTTATTATAAGCAAATTCACACAAATAAGGTACTCATTCCAGTTCTGACCAAACTCCAAAATACAAGCTCTGAGAATGTCCTCAAGCATCTGAATAACTCATTCAAACTGCCCATTGGACTAAGGATGAAATCATATCTAACCGAGTTTGCAATGACTACTAGAACTTCAAAGTAAACCTCGAATCTCGATCAGACACAATAGATATAGGTACCCCATTTAGTCTCACTATCTCTTGCATATACAAATTGTTCAGTTTACTCACTAAGTCTTTGAGGTTTACTGGAAGAAAATGGGTAGATTTTGTCAACCTATCAATAAGTACCCAGATGACATCATATCTACATGGAGTCCGTGGTAACTCAACAATAAAATTCATCGTAATATGCTCCCATTTTCATTATGGAATGGATAATGGTTGCATTTGCCATCCAGGTCTCTGGTGTTCAGCCTTTACCTGTTGACACACTCCACATTTCTATACATATTTACCTATATCCTTTTTCATTCCATGCCACTACACTGTTTTTTTTTTTTCATACTATGGTACATCTTGGTTGCTCATGGATGAGTAGTATACTATGATCTATGCGCATCCTAGAGTAACTTAGCTCTAAGCTCTCGATGAAGGTACCCATATCCTTCCTTGGAATCATAAGACACCATCAGAATCTTGATGTCAATCATTTTGATCAAAACTATTAACCCCAAAATCATACATCCCAAAATCTGGATCATGTTGCTGCAATTCCTTAATTCTTTGACTTTGGGCATCTGTCAACCTCATACGTATATGAGCGCATATGCCCAATAAAACATCAACAAAAAATGTACTCATGACTGTAGCCTATTCTAACATCTGCCATTCATGAGTCATTTGACAAGCCACAACTCCAACTTCAGTTCGTTTCCTGCTTAATGCATTAACAACAACATTAGCTTTTCAAGATGATACTCAAGATTTAAATCATAATCCTTAAGAAATTCTAACCATTCGTGTTGCCTCATATTCAACTCTTTTCGGACTTTTATGATCTGAGTATAATGTAAACCTCTCACTATAGAGATAATATTTCCAAATTTTCCAAAGCAAACACCACTAAAACTAATTCCAAATCATGTATTGGATAATTTTCTCATGCACCTTTAATTGCTTAGATGCATAAGCTATTATCCTACCCTCTTCCAAATCATATATTAGTGTAAATGACTAGTTCCTTCCCAGGCTCTAGAAGTACTAGTACTGGTGCAGTAGTCAGCTTTCTTTCGTTTCTCACGTTCTAGAGATAAAAAAAACAAACAAAAGTTGTTGAAAAAGAAATCTATCCCACAATATTTATATATATTTTTAATATAACTTGCTTTTTATTTGTGACCCAAACAACACCAACACCGCTTCATCTATATATAAATAATGTATTCATTTATTTATTTATTTGTTTCAATTCCTCACCACATACTCAATTATACAAATACATATTTGTTTTTTTTTTAATTTCTCTAATCCATTTCCCACCATATAATAAGGAAAATAAAAACAAATATATATACTAATATAATTATCCATTATATCTTATTATAACTTATTACAATATATTTTCCTATTTCCATTAATTTATCCACACCATTAATATATATTTACACCCCTTCTTTATAATAACTTTAATAATAATAACAACAACAACAACAACAACAACAACAACAATAATAATAATAATAATAATAATAATAATAATAATAATAATAATAATAATAATAATAATAATAATAATAAAACTATCATTATTATTATTAAATTACCCAAAATTATTTATTTAAATAATTTTATTTTCACGTGACATTATATATATATACATGTATAATACACACTTATAAACCCATATGTTATGTTAATGTGTCATGAAAATTCAGGTTGTTACAGTCTATGCGTCTAAGCATACTAGTAAATCCATGATGTTCAGAATATAATTGAAGTAAATGTTGAACCTCTTCATTATTTGGTCTTCTAAGATATCTATGTCCAAAAATCTTGATCACATATTTATAGAATTGAATAAACACTCAATTACATTGCATTCATCAATCCTTAAATACTCATTAAAATGATCAACTGATGCCCCATATGCTAATTGTCATATCACAACAATGCATTTTTAGAGTAGGAAAAGTCCATGTTTCCTAGTTGTATCAAACCATAATTGAAAATATTTTGAAGAACATCTATAATATGCAAGAACAATGCCTTGATTATTTGAAATCTTTGTCAAAACATAGTAGCAAAATAAATTGATTTCTTAGCAAGATAATCTTTCAAAAGTTGTTCATGTCCTATTTCACGATCTTGATTAAAATGCCTTCTTCGTCTTTGACAATTGCTGGATGCTTCACTTTTATCTTTTTCATTCCAATAGAAAGAAACACATTTGCTCTTCAAAATCATCTAAATACTCATTGATTAAAAATTCGTTAATTTTTCCTAATTGGGTAGGATCTATTAGTGTATGTAACTCTTATTGCACCACGTTAATTGATATTGAAGTATGACTACAACTTTCACCTCGTATGAAGTAAGATCTATTACTGTATCTTTTAACATCATTCAAACATCATCTTATATAAAATGCTTTTTATGTTGTTGATAGTAGAATGCTTGAGCATGTTCCTTCAATTGGTCATCACTCAATTACTATGATGTTCAACCGGCAATTTGTTGTACACTTGATTAAATTCATTAACAATAGAAGAAGCTAAAACCACTATTGCTTAACATACTTTGACATTCTAGGTGGACCGGACTTGTGATTTACATTGAAATACTCCATAACTCGTTAGCAAAATGTTTTGTAGTTTCATTCATTGCCAACAATACTAGAAGTTGAAATTGTCAACTAAGCACTCACAAGTATACTGTCATCTTCCCCAGTCTAGTTCAATGCTTGTCAGCAACATCTTCACTTGGCTCCTTTGAATAAGTAATGTTCTTATTCATTGGCTATGCAGAAAATGACAAATTTTGAGAATTAGAGATGAAATCTGTTTGGTTAAATTTTCAAGTTGCTCACGGGGAAGATTGATCATAATTTTTAGGTGATTGAGAAATAGATGACCATTCAAGTTAACACTTAACTATGAGGGAAACATATTTGTTGATAAATATATACGAAAAGAAAATTGAAATCATTATTGATTTTGGACATTAAAATTGAAGTAAAAATGTGTTGGAGATTTTGAAATACTTGGAGGATAAAAGTTTTCCACATTTTGTAGTTGTGGTTGAAAAATGGATAGAAAAATTTTTGAAAAGTCCAAGGATTATTAACGTTTGGATGTAGGAAAGATGAATGATTGCCAAATGAATTTATTGTTTACTAAAACATAACAGAATATTTGTAAATAATAAGAGAGTGAAAGAATGAAAGTTGAGAAATATTTTTAAAGAAAGAATAAATATGAAAATTTGTTTGTGAAGGAATGAGATTTTTTGGTAGATCAATGGTATTTATAATTTTTTAATTAAAATATTAAAAAAATAAATAACAAATATATAAAATATAAAATATATATAAAAAAAAGTAATGTTTACTAGCCGTTACAAACGTGCAAATGGTTAGTAAACCAAAAAAACTAACCATTGCAATAATTAGTTTTTTATAAAAATATTAACTGACTATCACCCAAAAAAATAAAAAAAAAAGGAAAAAGATCCAGCGTTGAGAGTTTGGAATTGTTGGAACGCACAACCCGTCAAACCATGTGGGGAGGTGCTCGTAATGGGGGTGCCTGGCCACGTTTGCACTCAAATGAGTGCAGGCCATTGCAACTACATATGCCCTATGAGAACAAACCACTTAATCCAACATTTATAATTATTTAAATTAGGGGCTCAATTAGGTGTATTCTTATCCATTGAATCTACCTGCCTAGACTTTATTAATATCGGTAATGGAGTCCCCATCTATCCAATATGTGGATCTAAAAGAAACCTAGTCTTGCTCCTTATGGTGGCCTTCTTTGAGATTCTTTGGGGTCGTGGGTGATGGGCTACATTGGAATGATTGGCTATGCCTCCAACACTGTTGCAAAGTTTTGTAAATATTCGAGAAGGCCTCGGCTTGGCTTGGAACTTGGGCTACTCCAAATCATTTTGGAATCGGATTCTCTGGTGACTATTTCTCTCACTAATTCGAACAATATGGAAACGCATTCCCTAGTGGGAATCATTTTGAACTGCAAGTACGTGCTCTTTAGAAGAAACAATGTTGCGACTATCCACATTCTCTTTGAAGGGAACTGGTAATTGATCACTAGTCAGCTTGTCAGCTTGCTAATCTTGCTATTCAGAGTAACTCCTGGCCTGTGGCGCTCCTGAAGCCTCTAGCAAAGCTTTGTCTTTCTTTTTGGCTGTTGTCTCTTTTGTGCCATTCTTGAGGGCCTACTGGTCATCTACTCTTTTGAAGCCAAAAAAAAAAAAAAATTACTAGCACTTTCTTTTACTTACTTAGTGGCACATTTATAATATATAAAAAAGATAACTAACATATATAATAAATAAGTAAACATATGAAATTTGAATATAAAATCTCTTAAGATAATTTTGTTTTCATAATACTTTAACAACTATTAATCTAAAAGTTAACGTAATTAAGTATATAAAAGGTGAGTAGAGTAGATAGGCGTTAGCGCTTCGGGACGTCTCTCATACATCAAGAACCTATGATGGGATGGCCATCATTTCTTTATGAGCTGTGGTTTGTTTGAATTTTACAGGACAAGGTGCTCTTTAAAACTTCAAGCGTCCTTGTGTCCTGTTGGCATTGGTCCATTAAAAAAAAAAAACAAAAAACAAAATTATATAATAATAATAAAGCCATAATGTTTATTGCAAGTGAGATGCCAAGAGCCCAAGATACACTTGCATCCAATGAAAACTTGACATTGGATGGCCTGATGGAAGAACGCCTAACCAATCCACTTTTCACCGGTCTTTTCTTGCTTGTGCCCGGATTACCATTCACTCGTGAACTAACCTGGAATCTGTACTTTTTTTATCCAAATAAAAAAACATGAAAATGCAAAACAAAATATTGGAATCCAAACTAATCCACATATCTATGAATGATGATTAGTCATGATTCGTATTATATACGAATAACCAATTTCATCATGAATCTAATTCCCTTGCCAATCATTACTATTAGTTCCCTAAACTTTATATATACCTACGAATGTAGTGTGCTACGTGTCATGAATCAGGAATGAAAATAACACTGGCGCTATGTTTTCACTTCAATGCATTTGGGCCAGCGGGCCGAGCAAGATAAAGGCTTCCACTTCTTTATCTCTCTGTCTCTCACTTTTTTGTTTTGTTTTGCCTTTTTTTTTTTTGTAACTTTATATTTTTTTACTATTTCACCTTAAATAAGTACTTCAAAGCATGGTAGCATCTCATGGACATCCTAGATATGAAAGAATCTTTGTTTTTAGTCTATTTCAATTCATGATTTGAGAGGATATTTCCCATACCAAGTACCAATCCCCATCCCAAGTCTAATTGAGAGACTTGAATCGTCTCCGTTGTAGAAGAGGTTGAATGTCCTTCTGTGCAAGGTTGAGACAGTGCTTTAGGTAATCAAAAGTGGTAAAGATTTTCGTGATAAAAGTGATCTACATTACTATGGTTTTCCTTTGAAGGGTTATGTTCCTGTTGTTTAAGTTCGTATAGAAGCCCCTTTGCAATAGTTTTATGAACTTTTCTTGAATAGATTTTGGGATCTGTGGGTCATGCAGCTTTTTGGTGGTCCCTAGTAAAGAGTTTAAGATAGCAAATATTAGATGGACTCGGATATATAAACCGTGTTTAGTCAATTTACTTTAATAGACGAATGATCTATCAAAATGGTGGTTGAGGAACTGAACAAAGGGGAAGATAATGAAGAACACAAACTTAATTTAGTAAACCGTCTATTGACAATCAAATCTTCTAATAGAAGCCTGTTGAAAGACACTTACTTAAGGGCTTCATTTTTGTCTACAGAACTTAGAATCACAGAGGTGGCGACAAACATTTTTGAAATCTTCTTCAATTCCATTTGTGCTCTTCGTTATGTTCTAAACAATGACCCTTGGCTATTTAATGGCTTCTTGTTCCTTAGAAAGTAGTGGACTTTAGTTGTTAACCTCAAGACCTTAACCTTTCCTACACGCCAGTTTTGGATTCAAATCCATCGACTATTGTGAGGACAATGGTCAAAGTAGATGAGGTTAATCGAATGGATACTACTGAGCAAAGGAAGTTCATTAGGTAAGGTGGAAATCAATCTCAATGAATCATTAATATAATAGCTGAAATTTTGACCATTGAATAGCTGTAGAATTATTATAATTAACTTAGGAATTGGCATGGTGTATCGTAGCCAACCATAGCCAAAATAAGTCAAATTGATCATATTAACATATGAACTAAAATGCTTTGAAAAATTAGTTCGAGTTTGACATAGTTGAATTAGATGAAGAGCTTCATGTTGAAATGCTTAGGACACCGAAGATATTTGAAAAAAAAGGCGATTGATGCAGCCATGTTTGCATCACTTTACCACCACCATAGGGACTAGCATGAGGCATCCGTACATCAACGCATAGAAGACACTATGAAATTTATAATCATGGCAAGATCACATGGTCAAACCTGTCTATGTGTTCAAAATCATAAGTCAAATATAGTCACTCCACTATGATCACAAGCTGTCAATAAATCTCAACCACCATCTTAAACGCTTCTCTAACTTCTCCAAGTAAGTGAGCACAAGCTCATTAGTAGTCGAGCACAACCATGTACCTAAGAAGAGCCATTATATCATTTGTTACCAACCATTACATGGCCTACATTCTTCCCATTTCTTGTAAATTGAGTAAGGATGAGTTGTGATCTCCCTTTGGCAAATTTTCTTGTGTAAAGTGTGTGTGCAAGTGTGAGATATGTGGGAAACACTTGGAGGCTAAGAAACCTCATTTTGGTACCCTTTATAAGTATTTTAACCCCGTTTTCAACTCCATTTCCATATATACATGAAATCTCAAACTTACCCACGACAATTCATGTGCGTTTCTCATCCACCTTGAGAAAAGTTCATGGAAAACTTAGACCTAGTAACACAAGGCCTTATACACTAGTAGAATGTACCCTTTACCACAGGTATAATGCCCCAAGAATGACACAAATTTGTGAAGAATAGAATGAGAACTAACCTCTCAAAGACAGGTGATTGTAAACATTAGATGTAGGTCCTGGGACATTGTAACTAATTCTATTTGGACATATTTTTGAATTGAATCTTGACTAAATAAGCCTTGGTCTTTATACTTTTAGAATGTATCAAAAGGCATATTCGAAATGTCACAAGAATGATAGAAAATGATGACTTGAGAAAGGAGAACCAAACACATAAAGGATGGATGTTTACTTCTGATCACACCTTCTATCATGTGTGATTCAAGAGATGAAATTTTGTCATTTTAAGCTTGAATCTTAGGAAACAAAAGACCCAAACCCCTATATACTATAAAGATAAAAAAAACGAATGAAATGAGCCTAAGAATGCATGAAACTGATGCATAGATGGCCCAAACTAAATATAGAAAGTGAATGATGTGTTGTTCTATGCTAGGGTGATACAGAGTAGTGCATTCCACCATAATAGTTTAGTGCATTGCATTGATAAATTCTAGAGCACCAAAAGTTTTAGTTTTTGATTTTGAGCACATGCATATTGGCCAATGTTCAAGGATCCAAAAGTGTAATTTAAGAGAACAAAAGTAAACTAGACACCACAAGTAAATCACTTGGTTTGATGAACATATGCTAAAAACTTGATACCCTTATACATGTAAGGGAAATTGGGCACACACCAATTGAGGCATAAGGATTAGTAGGAGCTTGCTGTTTTCAAAGGAACTAGTTTAGGTAGAAATGATTTCACTTTTATATTTTCTTTAACTGTATTTATATACATATTGTGCATGAAATGACTTAGGCGGTAGTTTAAAATGTCCCAGTGAGCATTATGTAATTATATGATTATGTACAAATGGAACACATGGTATATCGATTATGTTTATGATTGTATGGATTATCACATGTCATGTTCACCTTGCATTAGACTATAATAGACTAAAGACATATGCATGAATCAAGATTTACATGTTATTGATTCATGAAATAAAAGTCATAGGAAATGACAAATATATATTGCAATGAACACATGCATGATATGTATATGAATCATGACATGTAAATGATGTCATGATTCGTATCTTGAGTTATGTTTATGCATTATACTCAATGATGTTTACTCACAATTTATAATGCATGATCTTCGATGATGATTACCTATGTACCTCCTAGCTCCAGCCATTTACTTGTAAATTGAGCAAAGTGTTAGAATGTGTCAAATATTCGTACTTGTGACACCCCCGAACCCCCGGACCGGAACCCAAGTCCTCATGCATGCGTCATGTGGGGCCAGCGCATCTACTAGCGCTCCCTTTGTTAGTTGCATTGCATAGTAATATTATTATATATATTTTATATATATTTTGCATGAGTTTAGGTAGAAAATATGATATAATTACTCATAATTAGATGCATGATCAATTATATTTATATTACATATTATTTATGCATTTAGAATATTTTAATATAGTTTTTTTCTTTATATTTATTTATATTTTTAATTTAATGTCCGCGGAAGGATTATAAATTATTTTGCAGGTTTAGAATAGTTGGAACACAACACATAAATTAAAGTTCCATAAATTTGGTGGGCAAGGAGCGTAAATACAAAGAAGAAGCAAGGGCAAGATTGGAAGTCTAGACATAAATACATTACAATTTAGAGTTATAGTCTAATAAGGAGTCTAAAATGCATATATAAATAGGCCAATACATTAATTTTGCATTCATTCAATTCGAGGTTGATGATTCTAGTTTGTAAGCAATTCTTGAAGACCAAAAAGAGAAGAAGAACTGAAGAACAAAAGTAAAGAACAGAATTGAAGAACAAGATCAAAGCCTTGTCTAGTATGATCTTTATTTTATTTAATTCTTTGTTTGGTACTTTCTTTTCCGGCTAAGTATTTTTATTTCTAGGATGTAATTTAGATTGTAGGAACTTTTGATTTTTATTTTGATTAATTTATTTTGAAGTATTGTTTTATATTCTGTGTGCTTAATGCTTTTTATTGATTGATCACCTCTAAATTGAATTTAGATTATTGAATTAACTCGGGAGGGAGGTTCAATAATTAGATAATCAGAATATAGACCTATTTGAATTAATTGACTGGGAGGTTGTTAATTCTGTAGGAAGTTGCACATGATTAATATTTTTAATGCATTAGTTTATTGACTGTACGCCTCAGGAGGGGGTATTAGGCAATTTAACTGATAGGATTAAGGTGCATCGGGAGAAGGTTTTAATTATTTGTGCTATAACGTACAAGAATAAAATTTAGATTAATTGAAATAAATATTAAAAGTGAATACATGATATTTTACTATCCTAGAATTTTAATTCATATATTTTTCAATTTAATATTCACTTGCTT
>JAJIYU010009378.1:0-17091 GCA_030144865.1 Tinospora cordifolia | reverse complement strand
ATGAATACATGAAGAAGAGCACTGATAATTTATAAATAATTTTTGAGTGTTTTTGAATTTTTAAATTCGTATATCTAGCCTTGATGGACCCGTAAGACATTTGAATCTATAGTTAATGCCAAATGAAGCTATTTATACTTACAATAGTTGCAAATCGAGCACTGGTTTTCAGTTGTAGGAGAATCACCTTGCTTCTCGTAGCTGGTCCAAAGTGCAATAATAGAAACCTGCCAAGAAGAAAAATATTTTATAATAGTAGCCCTGCAGATTTTATTTTTATTTTTATCTTTTTCTTCCTGAAACAATCATTACTGATCGTCTCGAGAAAAGCCCACGAGAAGTAAATGATGAAGATAAAGCATGAAAGATTTGTTCATATTGTGGTCCTCTCTTGTTGCTGCATCGAGCAAAGCAGACAACGGGTAATAGCTCTATAAGAAGTGGAAAGAAAGGGGAAAATGGGAACAAAGAAGAAAATCAGACTGGTAAACAGAGAAGGAGAAGATAAAGAATAACTGTGTATTTGCTGTATCTGTTTCTTTTTCACTATGAAATACGTACACAGCAACTTCTTTCATACAGGCATAACTGTAAGTGCGTCATCATACAACTGGATACGGATGGCATTAAATGAATGGCAAGATCCGATTTATAATTAAAGTTTTGACATTCGTTTAAGGGTATCAACAATTCGATCATGAGAAGGAATTTAGTGAAGTAGCAAAGCACCACTAACCATGCGCTCAAGTACAAAATGACAATCTATTTTAACATGTTTTGTCTTGGCGTGAAGAACTGGGTTGGAGCAAGATGGAGTGTATTGAGATTGTTGAAGAGCAGCGACAAAGGAGTAGTGGGAGAGTGACGAAGCTCAAGAAGGAAAGATTCAAACCACATTATGGCAACAACATTAGCAAGGCCTTGTTATTCTCCTTCATTGCTAGAGCGGGAGAGAACATGTTGCTCGGCAGATGACCAAGAGAAAAGGTTTGGTCTTAGAAAAGAACAGTAGCACTTGCACTGGGATGGTCATCAGGACAGCTAGCCCAATTGACATAGCCCAATTGACATCAATGTAACGTTTAGGAAAAAGTCAGCTGGTTTGGATAGAGATAAGCCATAGAAGGAAGAGGCGTGAAGATAAGGTAAGATTTTGTTAGCATCTTATTTAATTGACAATGTTTGTTGCAAATCAGTTTTCTTTGGAATGTTCTGTCCTGTTTAAATTCTTTCCAGATTTGGTTTTATTTCTGGAAATCCGTTTTCTGGATTTCTTTCCTGTTTTATTTTGGAAACATGATCTTGGCATTCCTCAGATTTCTGCTTAACGGTCCAAACGTTTTTGTCAAGTTATTCTTTTGATTTCAGTTTCCATCTTTATAAGATAATGGATCTTTTTGGAAATCAATTAACTCTATGTTACTACGATTACTGTTTGTTGCAATGGTAACGGCTCATCTTTTTGGAAAACTTCTTTTTGAAGTGTTTGTCATAACAGTTTCAATCCCTTCTTCATTAAGATTGTGTTTCTCATAATCAGAAACATTCTTTCATTTCTTTTTCAGAATCTAGGAAAATAGGAATGTTCTCCTTTTCAAACAGGTCGTGCATTTTGATCTCATTCTTCTCAAATCAAAAGGATTTGCAGCTTATGAAAGCATTTCAAGATTTGCTACTGTTCTGAAAAGATTTTTGGATTTCAGCGAGACCGTCGCAACAGAAGAAGCAACAGATTATCAGACAGTCTGCCCAGAGAGATTTTCCAAAATCTGCTTCTTAAAAGGAAGGATCGATCTCTGCGTTCTATTTAATCCCGACCTGTCTGAAGCCAGGGATCATTATTGAAGCACCATTTGATGACTTCTATCCATTGTTAAGAATCTTGGTTGTTTCTTATTGTCTGTTTCTGTATGAGTGATCAAGTGGAACAACAGTGCTCTGTTCTTGTTCAGCACTTACAATAGGTTCTATTGAAGGTTGCTGAAAACCGGTCTGTTTTGAAGTTGCTATTGTTTTTTTGTAAAGCCACTCCTGTGTAGAGTGCTGTCGTGTGGTCTGGTGCTCACAGTGTGTTTGTGTATCTTTCATTTCTATAGTGGATTCTTGAATTGGGTGAGGCCCCGCAGATGTAGGTGGTTGGCATCGAACTGCGTTATCATATTGTGTGTCAACTTCTTGCTCTTTACGCAACCTGTTTTACTGCATTTGTCTCCTTTCTGTGACTCCAGTTATTTCATATTCTTTTGACGGCAATCCAGTGCAAGAAAGTAGGGACATGCATGAGCTGACATGCACAATTGACGGCAAAGCTTACATCTGGATGTGTTATACTACAATATCATAGTGCGCCTACAATACTTCGATAGAGTGACAGATTTCTTCATGGGATCTCCATCACAAAGAGACAAAGAAGTACGAGAAGCCATAGGTGTAGAAAGAGGCTTACAATTGCTCATGCTGGCCCGACAAAGGTCAGTGATATATCAAGACTGATTTAAATGAAGGGAATCTACTGTCCATGTAACCTGAAGACAAAGAGAGTAGTGTAGACGACTGATATCCTAAAGTGCAAATATGCTATGTAGAATGGATACACGAGAAGTGATCGGCATCTCATTAGAGCCAGTAATGATGATATCATACACATAGACAAAAACAATAAGCATAACAGAAAGCCGATGGAAGATAAACATAATTGGATTAGCTCTTGAAGTAACAAAGCCATAAGTCAAGAAATGGGAGGTCAATTTGTTAGACCAAGCAAGAAGAGACTGTTTGAGACCATAAATTGCCTTGTGAAACTAACATACAAGAGGAAAAGAAGAAGTGACTGTAAAGATGAGATGTTGGCACATGTAAACCTCTTCAGTCAGATCTCTATTTAAGAATGCATTATGAACATCAAGCTGTCATAACATCCAACCATGAGACAATGCGATTATGAGAACAATCCAAATAGTAACAGGCTTTACAACAGGCTAAAGGTTTCAAATTAATCAAGATCATGAGTTTGGCTTAACCCCTTTGCTGCAAGGCGAGCGTTGTAGCACTAAAATGACCCATCCTAATTAAATTTGTGTTTGTCAACCAAAGATTTACCATAAAGAAGAGGCACAAGAGACCTAATGTGATCGGATCAAAGTGCACTTAACTCATCAAGCATTGCAGTGGTCCACTCATTTGAGGCAAGAGCATGTGTCACATTGGTAGAAATAACAACAATGGATGAGGCTACAGCAATCATGATGAAGGCTTTGGATTTAAAGATGCCAGCCTTAGCATTGGTGATCATAGGATGGGTGTTAAGGGACTCAAAGTTGGAGAAGAGGAGAAGCTGCGGGTGACAAATCATCAGGTGAAGAGGTTATAGCAGCAGAATTTGTAGAAGCCATGGCTGATAAAGAGAAGTCAGAAGACAGATCTGTTGCAGTTGGGATAGAAGAATGGCCGCTTAAAAGAGTCAACACTGGTAATGAAGCTGAAGAGTCAACAAAAGAGACTGACTATGTAGTTGTTGTGCTGTAATGGAATTCATGCTAATGAAACACAACATGCTGAGGAATATATAAACGTCCAGACTCCAGACGGAGCATGAAAGCGGAGATATCCTGTGTGATGTGCTGTATCCCAAGAAGATGCACAATAAAGACGTGGTTCTAGCTTATTCTTCATATATGGCCAAAGATAGGGATAGCAATACGAAGATGATCAAATTTGGGTTGTTTGCCATATAAAAAAGCATATGATGTGTTCCCAAATAGTACTGATGTTGAAAGTCGATTGATCAAATAGACTCTAGCAAGAAATGCATAAGACCAAAAAGATAGTGGCAAAAATCTGAGTAAGCAATGATAATCTCATTTCTACCACATGTCTACTCTTTCGTTCAGCTCTACCATTTTTTTTTTCTTTTTTTTTTCTGGAGTATATGGATAAGAAAATCAATGTAAGATGCCACAGGAAGCTAGAATAGGGGAAATTGCCTGGTATTCACCGCCCCAATCACTCTGAAATTGCTTAATGTATTCATGACACTGTGGTGACCATCTCAAAAGGTTTAGATGCCCAAGAATTAGACAAAGAAAAGGACAATTTACAACTCTTAGAAACATGACATGAATGACAATTAGACAAATTTAAAGTTGACATAGGGAACAGGCTACAGAGATTAAAACATTATCAACAGGAGTAGAAGGGTGACCCAATCTAATGTGCCAAACCTGAGGAGAGACTGAACACAGATTTTGTATAAGGGATCGGCTGCAATGTGTGTTTTGAAGGAAACTTGTACAAACCATGATCAAGAAGACCAGCCAAAATCGTGTTGAGATCCTTCACAAGATTCAACGCTAACATTGTTATCAAAAAGCCATTTCAAGATTGACGATGAGTGAAGCCCATCTTGTAGTAGTAGAGACCGAGAAAGGGATGTTGTTGGAAGAGGAGTGTTACCAATATTGATGATTGGGACAGATGAGCTATTTCCAACAATCACTTGATTGAAACCAAAAAATGGTAGAGGTTGTTGCAATGCTCCAGAATCTAATACCATGATGGATCAACAATTGAAGAAGAAGAAGATTGAGCAAAGGAAAGATAGGCAGTACGAGAACGTGTTGCAGGTGGTGGGTTGAAATTAAAGTTGGGGCGAGGTAATTGCGGAGGAAGCTGGAATGTTGAATTCATTCGATGATAACCGACAAGGGCAATTTTATCTGTTTTACTGCAGATTTGTCATTTAGGCTTTGGTTTGGACACCCGGAGGTGTTGGAAACATCGCTGAAGTTTGTGGTCGACCCAAGATACCAGAACTAGACAGAGGGAAGGAGGCATGTGGGCATATGAAACTCGAACAAACTTGGCTGGAAACCTGATGCTGCTATGACTATGAAAAATTCTTTGAAGCAAAGACAAAAGCAAGGTATACTTGAGGTATATTGAGTTTGTCGATAGATTGTTAATGATTCAAGCACAAATCATAGCTTAACAATTGATTGTGCACCTCTTTTAGAGATGGAAGTGATGATCGAGATTGAAGAGAAGTAACGAGTGCATTACATTCAAATCCCAATTGACAGTAGCTAACCAACAACAGATCTGAGTTTGAGATATTCATGAACGGACAAACCATCCTTTTGAATGGATTGTAATTTCATTCGAAGCTCCAACATCTTGGACTGTCAGGCTGCTTCATATGTTCGAGCTAGGGCCTGCCAAATTTCAAATGCTGTGGAGAAGGCAACTATCTGTGTAAGCATCGAGTCAAAAAGTGAGCCATAAATCCAACTCATAACAAATTAATCAAATTAATGTCATGTGCTATATGACAGGTTTGGAATTGTTCATTCCAAATAATAATAATAAAAAAAAACAAGATGTTGGGGTGATGGTTTCATTGGAATGATCTTCGAGACCATTTGCAACAACAACGTTAAGAATTTAATTCTTCCACAACTAATAGTTATTTCTATCAAGCTTGACTGTTAATGGCTAGCTTAGGGGGATGTGGCGGTTGAGGACAAAGAAGTAACAGGAGATTGAGAAGAAGCAGCCATACAAGAAGTGATCGGGAAGACCAAAATGGGAACAAAGAAGAAAATCAGACTGTGAAATAGAGGAGATAAAGAATAACTGTATATTTACTGTATATGTTTCTTTTTCACTATGAAATACATACAGAGTGACTTCTTTTATACAAGAATAACTGTACATGAGTCGTTATGCAATTGCATATACATGGCACTATATGAATGACGAGATCTAATCTGTAAATAGCATTCTGACATTCGGTTCCCACTGCTAACAGATTGAGTAACGGCATGTGCCACATCAAGTACTATCAAAGAAATACGAGTTAGTAACACGACAGAATTTTGAGAAGATCAGAAGATCATGTGAGACTTGTCGTGTTAAGATTTCATAGAAAAACTCTCCTCAGTGTTCTTGCAGCTACACGAGAAACCAGCCTTCCAGCTAGATCAGCGGGCAAAAGAAGCAGTTGCTGTTGCAATGCTGGTTCGAGCTGCAACATTGTCAACATATTCAAGCAATTGTAAGTTTGTAACTTTCTTATATGCAATATATCTTGTTCTGATTCCTAATATAAGTTAACAGTGTGATTTACTAAATGAATTCTCTTTAGGATTTTTGTTAATTTATATATCTTTAAATTTATGGACATAAGAATAGGGTCACCTCAAGTATAACCGATAAGGCAGGTAAAACTTTCTGAACAGATGCAAGTTGATCGAGAACCAGTGATGCCTCCTGGAAGTAAGTTTTCTGATCCTCATATATGCCGACATCTTTCACTTCCTACAGGAAAAGCATCAACAGCTTAAAATGCAGAACTGATATTTTTTGTTAATTTATCCAATCAACAAGATGACTAATCAACTTTCTTAGTAAATTTAGACAAGCCTAAAGCGCAATTGCAATTTTATAAAAGAGTGCTTTAGTTAATAATCAGTCCCATAAGAAGAAATTTCATTGGCAATGTGATTGATAACACAAGAAGTACGCAATAAAACACAAAAGTGGAAGCTGTTAATCATGTAATCATGCAAAGGAGCTCATGAGATAAAAAGTGTGGGTCTCCTCTCATTAGTACTGATGAATTTTGAGCAAGACACCTTATTTACGGGCACAAAGGTAGCTAGTGAGCACAATTTTATCACCAAATTTTTAAGATAGCTATTACTTTGACTTCAAATAATT
Organism: Tinospora cordifolia; assembly: GCA_030144865.1. Classification (NCBI taxonomy): domain Eukaryota; kingdom Viridiplantae; phylum Streptophyta; class Magnoliopsida; order Ranunculales; family Menispermaceae; genus Tinospora; species Tinospora cordifolia. The sequence continues at coordinate 10,374 of JAJIYU010009378.1, read as the reverse complement.
TTTTTACATCTATTCATAATTTTGCAGAAAAGTAAGAACTTGATAAGATGACAGCGTCAGGTTTGGATTGCTGACTCTTTCCTTTTGTGTTTCTGCACCATGTATAAAAAATGTGTGAATTAATAGAACAATAATAATTTTATTCTCTCTCTCTCTCTCTCTCTCTTTATATATGAATCCTGCAATTTCAACAGAATTCTTCTTGTATGCATTGACATGGCAATGGGGTTTTCATTACATGAAAAACAAAACACTGTTTTGGCAAAATAGGCATCAAGCATACTTTTTTACAACATGAAGCTAGACTTCGTGAGACTTGAAATCTCAAATCATTTGATCTAGTGCATTTCATTATTAGGCAAATAAAAGCTCTTACCACAATAGGTTCAGTGTTTTGAGTTCCTGATAACAATTGCATAAGGCGATTCAACGTCTTCAAATTGAGGACATCTTCATCATCCATCGGGTAAAATGGGTAAAATAGGTAAAATGAGGATGATGGAGCAAATGGCAACCTCGATGTGGCAGCAGAGGTAACAGAATCAATAGTTGCAAGCCCAAGTGCGTCTAGACCCTGTACTTATTTGGAAATTCCACGCAATTGCATAACAAGAAATTAATCAAGAGTAAATATGAACCTTTTTTTTTAAATGAACAAAATGATGGTTGCAAATGAGTGATTGATATCTATGAGATGCATCAGAACTTGTACTTAGGTTGAAATTTGAAGGAGATAAATTATAGCAAGCATCGACTCCTATTCTATATAATTTATTGTCATGTATAATTTGGAAATTAAAACCCTATTCCATCACAACATCAGAATTCTACTAAAATAAAATAGCTACATTTCATTCAACACCAAAAATAATGATAATTAGACACCAAAAATAAAATATTGAAATAATATTTTTTAATTGTTCATTTTTGTGTCACATTAAAATGCAACGTTGAGAAGGGTTCAACCACAATGTTGAGGTGGCTTTAGATATTCTAGCCTCAACCACAAGAAGACTATAGAAGTGAACCAAGCATAATAACAGCTCATGATCATATCTATAGCATATCCCTAAGAGCAGGGCCTTTATGCTTTGATACTGAGGTGATCAACAATGCCAAGTAGAAACTGATAGAACCCACTAAATTTAAAAGCTATAGCTAATAGGTGAAGGACCAACAATAGATATGAAGCTTTACTTGACACCCACTTTCACCAAGTGATCTCATCCTACATGTGCAGAGCATAAAGAGAGAGAATAAAGGATGTACCAATCATGCAAATGGAGAACATGGAAATGCCAACATGGGACTTGAATCTAAAATCTCTCACAATACCAACAATTAAATACCACGAAGAAACTGTTAAAAACAAAGACTAAAACTCACAAGTGAAGGCCCGACAATGCATATCAAGCTTTATTAATATGTAGTTACATGCATAAAAGTGAAAGCATACCTTGGCAAATTCTTGAAGAAGTATTTCCCTCACAAATGCACCCTACCATAAGTTCCAATTTCAAACGGCAGGTTTATGTTTGTTTCATGTGACAAATTATTGTAAAGAAAGAATCCTCAACAATTTTGTCAGTACCTTCTCTGTTAAGGTGAAAGAAAGAATTTGCTTAAGAACCACCCTTGAACTAGTGTCTGCTTCTCCTTTTATCAAAGCTTTCTTCGTTCCTGCACGAGCATACTGCCATAAGAGTAAGTGATTAGTAGTTCGCAACTAGAAATACAAAGTGGGTTTTTACATAAAACTAAACTCAAAGGCCTTTGTAACAGTGCTGTGCCAACATAATTTAAGAAGGAAAAAGACTTAGGGCCTTCTCAATCTTTCAAGAAATCTTCCATGAACTTTTCCCATAGGTCAACATCAGCTAGACATCTTATTCAAGAGAAGGAAAAAAAATTAACAATTGACATTAGATTAAAAAACAAAGCACTCTAGGGAAGAAGTGTCATACAATATTAGTCAAGCGTGCATCATTTGGACTTCAAAATTACCAGGTAAGATGCATCACGTGTGAGCATTAGAGAGAGAGAAAAAAAAAATAGCGACAACTAGAGCATGAGGTGCTCGATATTGATGGTCAAAATCTATAAAACAACTAAGCGTACTACCACTTCAATATATGCCGACACATGGCCACGTATTCTCTAAGTTATATTTTCTCTTTGTAAATTTCCTCATATATCTTTACATGCCCGTCCTTTCTGTTCATGGTTTTTCTATAGCCTTTTTCTCATCAAATTTGGATGAAGTATAGACATTTGGTGTGGGCTATACTGAATATCCAATGAAAAAGAAGACTTGAGAACTAAAGTCTATTCAAAATCAGGTAGAGGTTTGTAAATAAAAATTACAAATTATATATTTTACAAATCAAAGGAAAGTATGATAACTACACATACGCGTGCATAATGAGTTGGTCAATAAATGCTATTAACATCCTCTTTGTCTATCTATAAATTATTTTAAGTTTTAAGTGTCTATTAATATGATGTTATTTATTAATATACTCTTAGTTTCTAATTTACTAAACATATTTGCATTATTTCTGATATTTTTAATTTTAAGTACTTTTCCCCCCTTTCTAAACACAAACATCCTCGTAAGCCAAACTTATGTCATGGATGACAAACAATATTAAATGGTCACATTGACAACTTTGATGAGTCAAGTATTCTTATCTAAGTAAATAAAATAAAAATATCACTTTTACATTATTGAATGAGATTTGCAAACCTCACAATCTTAATACACAACACAAAAAAAGCAAGGGATAGGCTATTCTAAGATGATTTAAGACCTTAATCTATAATACAATTAAGCATTTTTGCAAATGTAAGTAAACAACATTGATCTACATGGTATAAAAATTAGCTGAATTAATTAGGTAATTTGGACAATCAAAGTGAATTCACTTGTAATTGTAAATTTACAAAATTTCGTCGAAATCTTTAAAAAAATAGAAAAGTTTACCTAAAATTGAAGTTTTGACAATTTTTGCAAAAAAATGCATAAAAGACATAAAAGAGATATTTTTTATGAAAAAAATTTATGTAGTGCACAAACATTCTTTTGTATAATCATAGAACTTGTAAAAAAAAAAAAAACTTTTCTTATAAATGAAGAAGATTGAAGGTGATTATGTGCAACTGGCGAGTGACTATCCGAGAGAAAGAAGAACGAGCTATAGCTTGAAGGAGAGTCGACAGAGAGAAGAAAGACAAGAGAACATAAGTTGAAAGCCTAAGAGGAGTGTTGTTGAGAAAAGAATGGGAAACGAGAGCCGTCTACTATAATCGATAGAAAAGATCAAATATACTTGCACTTGTAGTGACTACCGAGCCAACGATCAATCGAGCTAAGGTTTATGTTTGCATGACCATTAGGGTTTGACAATAAATTTTTCTTTTTTTTTCCTATAACAATTTTAGGTTAACATGCACGATGTGCATTAAATATTATTAGTGCTAAAATACACGTTTAAAACCATTATATGTATATTTTTATATGTAAAATGCATTTATTTATGTTTGTTTTCATCATTTTTAATATAAGTTGTGTATATTATAGCATTTGTATAATTTTTTAAAAAACTTTTCTAAGTTAAAAAATTTTTACAAAAATTCTTTCAAGTTTTTCGAACTCTATAAATTAATTCTAATTTGCAAATGTCGAAGTTTAAATCAAACCTTGCTTATCCATGAAATACTAACTTACAAAGCTTTGGATAGAAATGAAATACACTAATTGAACATCTATCATCCAAAGTTCTGGGCAACAAACTAGAAACCTCTAAATCATCTTTCTGATAAAAGGAAATCAAGATGCACAAACTAAGTGCAACATGACTCTCTGGTAACATTTGCTAGAACATAAGCATTTTACTGCAATATGATCATACATCATCAAATTAAAAAATAAAGCAAATCACATAACATGTTAAATGTTGTCCATCCTTTGTGTTTAAGTTTGCCAAGTTCCATAAGCTTCTCTCAAGTGGCCTCACTATAGGCCCAACTTAAGAGAACAACTGGGGAACATATTTGAAAGGTTATAGGTGGAGCGTGTATAAATGGCCATCCCATGGCATAATTGACCACATCAAAAGACAAACATGAAATGAACATTCGACTTCGTCTCAACTTCAACCTTTGAAATCAGAATTAATTCGAAGAGTTTGAGAAATTCAAGAAATTTTTTGAAAAGATTTGCCGACTTAGAGAAGTTCAAAAAATTCTAGGTAAATGCTAAAATATGCATAATATTTATTAAAAATGATGAAAACAAATATACATCAATATATTTTACATCTAAAAATATAAATATAATGGTTTCAAACATATATTTTAACGTTAACAATATTTAATGTCCATCACACATGTTAAAAAAATTTATATTATTTATTTGTGTAGTCCACGAATTTCATCAAAAATCACCAAAATCTTCAAATTTTTCATGAATTTCACAAAAGTTTTCAAAGTTTTCATGAATTTGTCGAAATCTTCAACGAATTTCGCAAAATTTGGGAAATTTTCATTTCTTGTTTGCCATTTTAGATTCTACCATGTTCAGCTTATTTTATTAATTTATCATTTAAGTGTATTTGTTCAATTTTGTATTATGAGAGTAAAACTAAAAGAAAATAGGTTTAAAAACACTTTAAATTTATTTTCAAACTTTTATCTTATTTCAACTTTGTTCATTTATTTGCTTCTTTTCTTATCTTCTTGGTAAAACATGTCAAATGATTTATAGTTCATTATCATGTTAAAATTTTAGAACCTAGTCTGTTGTATTGGTTGATAAAGTTGAAAATAATACATAATTATTAGTATTTCTAATTTTTTATTGATAAAATAACTTTTTTTTTGAAATTTCAATGTTGAATTTCATCTAATTTTATAAAATTTTTAATCGATTTTTTTGCATTTTTTAAATTAAAAATGTAGATAATTGTCAAATTTCTTGAACTTTGTCAAATTGTTTTAAAGAATTTTTGTAACTTCGATTTTACCTCCACTTCCCAGTTTGACAGTCGAAAAAAGGGAAATAATTCATGGAAGTTTGCCGGATTTCGGGTAATTTTCGAACCATGAAGACAGCATTAAGGAATAAATAATCCATCAATTCTTAGAGTAAAATACAATACTTTGAAGGGAGATTTAAGATGCAAATTTCCGTTATTTTGCAGGGGAAAATTAGTGCTTATCAAACACACATAATCTGCAATTGATGATATATCTCCAATTGCATTATTATAGAATACATTAGAGAGACTAGAAGCCAAGTGGAAGCCATTTGTTGAACGTTACAAATATTAAAAGCCCCTTTTTCGTATGTGCATGTTGTATTTATGTCAAGATATATATATTTTTTTTTTCTGAAGACCCACTACCTTGCAATGGTGTAAAAAATAGGAAATTGAACAAATTAGGAAGCAAGAGGTATAAGGTGATACGATGCAGATAATCCTAATAATTTAGCCAAAAAGAAGCCCCAATGTTGGGATGGGGCATTGGTTTAGGTTTTGATGTAATTCTAGAGTTGGACAGGATTTATAGTGTTTATGTGAAACTTCACTCTGAAGAAGAGACAGCCTATATGCACACCTGGAGAACAGAGAATCAGTCTGTAAGAGAGTCGTTGAACCCTGATTTTGGTTTCAAAAAATATTCGAGGACCAGAAACAGGAATCATTAGTATCCTCAATAAGTCTGATTGATTCGGCATCCCTGTTCTTTAGAAGAAAAGAGGATAATATGGATATTTAGCACATAGATCTTTTTTAGTAGGGTTCTCAAACATCGGTTGGAGACAAAAAAAGGGGTCTCTTCCAAGTTTCATTATCACATGCTCTCTTCTTTATTACATTCCAACTTTCTACCTAGTCCACACAAGCTTCTAGTGCAGACTAAAAGTTATAATTTTCATTCTTCATTCTATTGTTTTGGATTTAGCTCCTTGGGGCTTAGATGATATTTTGCATAAGTCATGGTTATAATTTATCATAAGAGTGTAAAGTCCCACCATGTCAATGTATTAGAACTTCTCAAGTCTATGGAATCCACTAATGAACTTTACAAACTTCTGATTCCTAAATTTTTAACATGTTCAAGAGTGTGCCATGTCATTTCAGTTTTCTGATACAAATTCTTCTTTAGTAACAGGCTTTACAGCATACATGTTTCAATCTGGTAGGATCATTTGAAGTCATTTTTCAGTTTTAGCATAAATTTGTCACAACTCACAGTTAAGGCTGCTAAGGGTCATATCAAACATAACTTTGGTTAAGTCGGGAGTAGAACATGTAACGTAGGTCCGTCAAAATTTGTAAAGCAAAACAGACCTAGCAAGGACAAATTATATGTAGATTTCAGAAGAAGAAACTCAAGTCTAAATAAGCAAAAGGACAAAAACAGATAACCAACTTACCTCTGACAATAATGATTCCAGACGATCAATCCTGAATGTACCTTCCTGACAACGGACATTCAAAATTATTTTTTTTTACAGAAACTAGAAATATATTATGATAAGGAAAACTTTAGCCAAGCGAGAAATGGCTAAAGAGAACAAAAGCTGATCCATCTAAGTTGGATCTATAATATGCCCCCCATTACAAAGCCAATCACCAAAGCTGTAGCCCTTCTCAAGCTTGGACACACAGATCCATGTTGCAAACAGAAACAATGGACATTCAAAATTATGACCCAATGAATTTGTCCTTATGTAAGTGAATTCAGATTAATTGAAAGAAAGATATACTGACACAAATTCGGCAAGATGTCCTCATGAACTGACCTTATAAAGAAGAGTTTGTAAAGAAGACCTAAGCTGGGGTGAGCTGTCGGTCAACACTTTCCTAGCAATCCAGGGGTATGAACTACTCAGGACTTTGTAATCTGGATTGAAACTGATTGCAATGCCCTCCAGAACAGCAAGGCTGAGATACCAACAACAAATATCAAACTCTTGGCTTTGAAAAGCTGGCACTACGTACAGCTAAAGGAGTCAGGGAAACAAAAATAAATGGCGTCCAATGTCCCCTCTCAACTCCACCACATCTAGATGTCTTGATTGCTTTCTAGTGTACATAATACTGCATCAGCAGACTAAGATGATAGGCTTCTTTTCTTCAACAGTAAGTACCTTCTAATGACAAGAGAAAAGTATGAGGGTATCTGAAATTTGAATTTGTACCTGGGAAATTCAGTAAGAATCCATGTTACCCAAACTGAGAACTAAAACAAGTGGCAAAACATAGAGAGAGAGAGAGAGAGAGAGAGAGAGAGAGAGAGAGAGCAAAAGAATAGAGATGAATTGACATAAAAAAACAAGATAATAAGAATTCACTCATTTGAGAGGGAATTGAGAAATAGGAATTCACTCAATAGTAACTAGTAAGCAAAGCATAAATGTTTACAGAATTGAGAAATAGCTCTAGAGTGTGAAAACATGAATCTAATGTCAAGAGGGGAAGCATAGCCTCGTCATTTCCTCTGCATTTGTTCACATTTAGCTCTAGTAGATCCAAAATGATAAATCTTTCGTGATTTATGGATACAAATGGGGATAAATGCTTCAAACATAAGCAATACAAATAAAACACTAAGTATTGGTGGAATGCAACTCTCTTAACATGCTTAACTTGATACCAACATATAGATTAGACGTGCAATGATGCCAATGGAATCAACAGAGAAACCAACGAGCCTTTGCAAGGGACACTTCCTACAACATAAAAAATGGTTTCAATTACATTGTTTGAAAGATAAGCATCTTAGGTGTTCATTATTAGTTGTTCCAGGCTTCCAGCATATGCACTCAGCTGCGTACTTCAGCAACATGAATATGTTTGACTGATTCAACTGTATAATCATTTACCCACATAATTCTCAGTAGAAACTTATTCTTGTCCTTTTTCCCCCCTTTGTAAGTTAGGTTTTACAAACTAAAAATCACATCAACCTAAACACCCTAATCAAATTAAATGCATGTATATAACAGCTGCAATAGGTTTGTACAGTTCCACTTGATCGATAGCAGCATCATTGTTATGGGGCAATCCAACTATATTGTAGTTACTTTTCTTAAATTTTGGAGCACGCCCAATTTGATTTAATCAAAATGAGAATTCCAAGTCTTGAAATTATTAAACCTTATGAAAGCTAAACTAGTTGAAGCAATGACAACTGTGTCATTACAGCTGACCCAATGATTACATTGGGCCCACAACAAGCATAACGAAAACAAGGCACATATCTACATGCTTCTTTAAGGGAGTTCTTGCAGAATATATTATTGATCGAGGTATAACCATTTAAAGGGCACAACTTGAAGTTTATAGTCTAGCCTAGCAATAAGTTTTCAACTAACCTCTTTCTCAAATAACAATGTGGATTTCCTGAAAAATTATTGTCATAATTCCATAATCAGATTCTCATCAAAAGAAAACAACATACATGGTGCGTCCCAAGTTTCCTGAAAGATCTCCAAAATTTATATTACGAACTCCTTTATTGACAGCATTTTGGAAAACTCCTATAAGAAACAACAAACATGTCAGTAGGACATCAAGAACCAATTCATATAAAGAACCATTTAACAATTAAGTAAACAAATCTCAAAACTAATATAAAAAAAGAATACTGTCTTTAAGAACAAAGTTATTTGACATTCAAGATTCAAAAAAATGTAAAGAATGGGGACCTGTTAGTGCTTTGGTCACAGCATCCTTTTCGGCTGTTGGAGGAAGAAGCCTGCAGTTTTATAACTAATTACCAATCCAATGAATACAATATTTCCATTTTCCATTTTCATTGGTACCATGGAGAAAAAGGAAATAATGATACCCAAGAGTTACAAAGTCCTTAGCCAATGCATCAAAGTCACGGTTTACAAGATGTAGACAAGCTTCAATAAATCCATTACGAAGTTCTTGTTTGAATTCACCCATCATACCAAAATCTGGCAGTCAGAGAAACTTTAGCAGTTCAGCAAATGTGAGAAAATAGAATATACAGCTTCTCTTATCTTCATAAGAGGCATGCTTAGACAGATAGGCATACAACAAGTCAATCAAACAAATTACAAGAACTGCAGGTCCTTTTACTCATATTATGTAGTTAATTATTTACTTATTTAATACTTAGCACCTGTTTTTGCCATTTACTTGTTTTGTACTTCTTGCTCTAAATAATAATTGTAATTTTTGTTACTAGTCAAAAAATGAAAAAAAAAATCATAGCCAATAAGACGAATAATAATAACTGGAGAATGAAAGAACACAACCATAAATTTTGCTTACTCATATTGTTTACACAATCATTTGAGGTGTACACCCATAGGTGTGTCTCAACATGAGGTGCTTGAAAAATGCCTCAAGGTCAAACCGTTAGGCTTAGCACAATGAGGTTTGCACCTCAATTTTTCACGCCAAGGTCAATTTTCTATTTTTCTCCAAGTAAATATTATGGCTTTTGGATTATTTTAGCCCCTTTTTTTTATTTTTTTAAGAATTGAATACCATTTGAGATAAATTAAAGGTTTCATTCTTCCATGGACCAAGGCCAATGTTGAGGAAGTTCCTTATAATAAAATATTTTCAAGTTCATTCACAATAATACCAACGCTAAGCAAGCAACTAAAAAGCTTTTGAATTATCTAAGCACAACTTGCATTAACTGAAAAAATAGAGAGAAGTAGAAAAGACCTAATTTGTTTAGACTTTGCTCATTGCTTATTTGTTTATGTTTTACTAGTTTGAACTCAATTACAAAGTTTACATATGCTATGCACTCATTTACTTCCTATTAATGTCAATGAAAATTAACATAATTTATGTATAAATATAAATAGAAGTCATATGAGTTCACACATAAAAAACTAGTTCATATCCTTGCTTGTTCTAGTTTTTATCTCTATAAATGATATTACACACACACACCCAAAAAATGAAGCTTATAGTTACACCTCACACCACTTTAGGATGTACATAGTCGTAAAGTTAAACCACCTCAATCCTGGTTCAAGCTTTTTAAAACCTTGCTGGCTGATATTATAGCCATGCTTAGTTATTTTTATGTTGCATTTTTTTTTTAAGAAAAAGAAGAAAACAAAATTTTCTAATAAAACCAGCAATACAAGAAATACAAATTCATTAAATCCTCTGCCCATTGAGCATATGACAAAATCCATATAACCACAAAAAAATATAATGCATAGGACCCTGTAATACCCCAAATTATTTTGAATGCAATTTAATTAGTATAGACATATGTATATATTAGTGACATTTTATTAATTTGTACATATATATATATATATATATATATATATATATATATGTACAAATTAATAAAATG
>JAJIYU010009377.1:0-17039 GCA_030144865.1 Tinospora cordifolia | reverse complement strand
TCCCGATCCTGATACCATCTTCTCTTCGCTTCTGATGGATCGAATCACGTCGCTCTGAGGCTACGCTCTTCTTTCTGAACTGATCTTCTTCTTCTTTTTCTAGGATTAGGGGTTTTAGGGTTTCAGTTATAACGCGGAGGATTTTGGGCATTTGCCCCTGGATTTGAATTTAGTTACCGGTATGCCACTGACAATAAAACTTTTCTTTATTTTAGGGCTTCGGTGTGCACAAACCACCGCTAATGTGCTATAAGCTATTGGCATTACAGTCAACTTAATTATAAATTTTTAAAAATATTTCTAACTCTAAATTTTTATTTTTATTTTTATTAAAAGTACAACACGATAATTTAACTCCAAGTGTAACACAAAATTAACGAAATTAAATTTAATATAAATGGATTGAATACGAGTAAACACGATCAAATTCGAATCATAAATAAATTAATCTGATAAATTTGAAAATGACTTATTTAACATGACTAAAAATAATTTAATAAATATCTTATAAATAAGTTATTCTATTATTAATAAAATTAGTAAGACATTAAGAACAATTTTTAAAATTTTAAAAAAATATTTTTAATTTAATTTTTAATAAATTATTTATATATTTTGTATTTAATTAATATTTTAAAAAAATAGTTTTAAAATTTAGGCATAGATTATTTGATATATTCTCTTCTCATTTTTTCAACTTGTCTTCAGAAAATATTATATCTCATAAAAAAAATATTATATCTTTTTTTATCTAAGTATAAAATACAATATCATTTATTAGAAAAACATTAAGCTTAATTTTTTTAACATTGTTTTGTATTTATTAAACAAAAAAATATTGCATCTAAATAAAAATATAAAAAAATAACTTGATCTTTAAAATACTTTAAAAAGTCTCAGAAAAATATTAATCCTATTTTTTTAACATTTTTTAATAACATTTAGTCCAAAATACTACATTATTTATCAAAAAACACTAAGCTCAATTTTTAATATTATTTTTTATTTTTAATAAAAATTATGAAAAAATAATTTGATCTCTCAAATCTTAAAAAAAAAAAAAAAAAAAAAAAAAAAAAAAAGAGGTAAGTACAATACATTAATAAATATTAATAGATTAGTTTTTTCAAAAAAAATAGTTCATTAGCTCACTTGGTTAAAGTTCCATTTTAAAAACCTAGAGAACTTAGGATTAACATGTGATGGACCACCTTTTTAGTTAATTTATTGTAGTTGAAACTAAATGGGTCAAAACAAGCCATATATTTATTAAACGCATCATGTTTGGCTTTGCATGTTATAACCTAATTAATAAATGGTTTGTGTTTATAACTCGCAGACACAAATGGTCACCCCTAATTTTTGTCATAAATCTTTTTTTTTTTTTTTGTAATAAAGGGAACAAAGAAAAAAAAAGGGAAGAAGATGATTTTACATTTGTGGTAATTTGTAAAATTTACCAAAAAAATAAAATAAAAGTTGACTAGGTATAAATAGCACATATGTAAACTTCAAATAAGCACACTCTTATTTATTTATAATAAATAATTGGCACATAGCACCAATCATTTTATAAACAATCTTCGAATTTTTTTTTTGAGAGAGAAAGTTTAAAATAAAATATTGTTTTAAATATGAATAAGTGTTTAGAAAATGTTTTTAAAAGAGAAAAAAAAAACTTAGGGCTTGTTTGTTTGGTAAAAAATAGTTAGCAAAACTTGTGAAAAAAAAAGTTCTTAAAAACATTTCTTAGGCTCACATATTTTTTTTACCCAAATTTAATTAGCTAGAGGGTAACAAAATAAATTTTTTCATGAGAAATTTTACTGTACATTGCGTTGAAGAATAATTAACTTTGTCAACTTTTCTTATGTGTAACAAAATAATCATAAAAAAAAAATTTCTAAAAACATTATTTAGATTGACCTTTCTTAAAAAAATATTTTTAAGAAAAATTTTTGGCTATCAAGCACAATCTAAAAGATTTAATAATTATAAATATTTTATGTAACACATCCCTTTTCTAATTTTTTAAAATTTGGTTTTATTATCTTAAAATCTTGGGTTATATTTTTCAATACTATTTTTCTTGTAATGGAAATAAGTAAAAACTTTGTTAATCGTTGAAAAACCAACACTCTATGTTAAAAAAGAGTCGGTCATTATTCTAAGAGGGATTACTATTGTATTTCGTATTCTGTTTCATTTTTTAAGGCATCAATGATAAAAATCATGTAATCAAATAATAATGTGAGGATCAATATTTCTCCTAACAAAAGTCATGATTAACATTCAAGATAAAATAAATCAAAATTGTTTGAATACAGTGGGCCCAACATTCAAATCGAAATTAGCAATATTCAGTTAAGGCTTACATGGTGTGTAGCAGACTTAGCCCTTCCTAAATAGAGAAAATATACTACAACCTTTCAAAATAACAAACCCATTTCACACATGGTACAAAATCAGAAAGAAAACAAGGATGAAAATCACATAGAAGGGTCCACTCCCTAGACCCTAACTAGGGTGTACTTATATTTGAAAAAAATGAGATGAGTTTTAAATTAAATAAACACATATAAATATATAATATGCAAACACCAAACATTTAGAATCTCAAACAATAGTGTAGTTTTCAGTCAGCTCTAGTTAGAATACACAAGTCTTAAGATAGTCTGTAGACCACTGTAAACCTTGGGCTCGATTTGGTTAGCTATAGTGTCATGCACGTAGCCCTACATCCTCATGATACTTGAAGGCTGACTGTTGTATATCCATATCAACCTCCGATCCCATATAAAATTAGAGAGGTTTTCAAAATCATCTAAAACTTTTAGACTAAGACTACGTGAGAAGGTTTTTTTAAAAGTCCCAAACCTTGGAACAAAACTACACAAGAGAGGTTTCTTTCATAGAGAAATAACATAGTAGAAGTAGTGGACTACTAGCAGTCCTCGACAACTGGTTGTGTTGTTATCTTAATCATGTTATGTATACATGGCTTACGATGTTATATTGCATGATAACTTAAAAATTGTAAAGTTATTTCTCATCATGATTTATATACAAGATCATAGATTAACAATCAATCTACATGCTTCACAAACATTAGTCTGTTACATTGTTACCTATCCTTGATATCCACGCATACACACACACACACATGTGTGTGTGTATATATATATATAGTAACTAAGAGTTAAAGTTTAAAGCAAAAGCATCACAGACTAATATAACACAGAATATTGACGCACAATTACTATTATAATGAAAATGATTACAAGAACAATGACCAACCAAAGAGGCAGAGTGCCAACAACTGAAGATAATCAAGACATTCATCTAGTAAGAGTGAAGAACATTTTACAAGAAAGCTAGAAAACTTACAAGAGGACTTAAACAAACTTAAAGGAAGACCTTACAAGACTCTTCTTTGATGTCATTCTAAAGAAAATGGCTCTCTATTTATAGAGAAAGCAAAGACTAGAAGACAAAGTAGAAGTACAAGGGCTTTGCGTACTGCCTAGTAAGTAGGCTTTGACAAATGTGCTTTGAGTACAGTAGAATGTGCATATTATTGTCTTTACTATAGTATCTTCTATTAATGTGTCAAGTGTGCCAGCTAAGAAAGTTTTAAGCACATGGATCTTACAAGCAGAGTTAGGAATTTTGATAAAGTTGTATTTTTACCCATTATCTTCTGATGAGGAGTCATCATCTATCCACGTGACAGTGCCCACTGACTTGGCTAAATCTCACAGTTGAGAAGGATGTTCAGCCAAGTATGCATTAAATAATTCGTGCAGGTTGTCACAAAGATGATTCTTTGGTTCATCAAGGCATGCTTTGCCATAAAGCAAGGTTGACCGATATGGGTAATGCATATAAGTGGTCTAACTATTAAGACCAAAGTCCTCATTCAAGTGCATCAAATCTAACTAGAATTGTTGAAAATTGTGAAAGTATGGCAAGTAAGAGGCTTCAAAGGCCAGAAAGAACTCGAGATGGCGTCCATTGAGGGCCTGGGAGGGTGAATAGTGTGCATATAGATTAAAATAGAGGAAATGTAGATATGACCGAAGTATTTTATAGTTAAATACTTGGTCTGCACCAGCTATCGGGTGGTTACCTATGCTTGTACTTCTTGTTCTGGAAGCAAGAGGAGCAAAGAAGATGATAGTGACATAGAGTTGTGGCCATTCCTGTAGTACTTGGAACCAAGTTGCATGATCTATAAAATTCATGAGGAATCTGTAGAACCTGGTTTGGTCAGGACCAAAAGTAGGATACCAAAGGCTCATTTGGAATAAATATGCACATAATAAATTTTTATGAAGGCTAAAATCAATTCACCATAATCTGATGATATGTATAAGATAACAATAGGCCTCTTTGGAGAAGTCATAAAAATTGGTTAGGCAAAAAGAAAAAAGGTATGGTTTGGTCGGATGAGGAATATGACTAAAAACTATTCCATGGTTTCTTGTCATGGCCTGAAGATGACCATCAATAGTAGGTGGATCAGGGATCTTCGAAAAGATGATTTCTTGGATCTCTGTAGGAAGAGATGAAATAAAATCTAATGGATTGGGGGGTGGTGGATCTGAGCCATCAAAAGAATCTGGATTTGATGAGGAAGAACCAATAACTCTAATAAAATGTGTCTACCTATGTCTAGACAGGAAGTCTGCAAGGACATTAGTTTTTTCTGGAATGTATTTAACAGAGAAGTTAAATTGAAAAAACCAATTTGCCCACTGAAGAAGTTGTGGGTTAGGTAACATTTTTTATTTGAAGTGCAACATTCTGAGGAAACTTGACATATCCATTTCAATAAGGAAATGATGTCCAACTAAATGGAATTGAAATTTCTCTATACCCTTTTTGACAGTCAGAATTTCCTTAAAAGTGTAGTGATAATGAAATTTGAATTATTTGAAGGTTCCACTTTTGTATCCACAGAGGTGTCTAGTCTTGTCTAGGAGTTCTTCAAGCAGGATGGCTCCCCAGTGTTCATCATTGGCATCTGTTTGGAGGATACGTAACCCAGAGCATGGGATCTTGAAACGAAGAAGAGTCAGGGCCTTATGCTTTAAGGTTGCCACGACCTTAGTATGTTCATCTTGCCATGGAGGAGGAAACTTCTTGAACAGGGCAGATAATTTCTTGGTATACTGAGAGAGATCCTTGGTAAAGAGGCCCATATAGTTTATTAGGCCCAAAAATTGTTAGATTGAAATCTTGTCTGGAAGACATCAGGAAAATCCAAAAGCTTCAGAGAAATATGAGGTTGAAGAGTATTTTGACCTTCATTGATTTCCATCCCTAGAAACTCAATTGTCATTTGAAAAAGCTGCATCTTTTTCTCAGAGAACATTAGTCTATAAAAAGTACATAGGTCATAGAATTTGCCTATCAGGAGGACATGAAAGTTTACATCCTTTGAAAAAAAGAAAGATATCATCAATATATATAAGAGGTTGATCCTCGATTGGTGCAAAGTACGATTCATGGTCTTCTGAAAGAGTGAGGGATCAGTTTTGAAACCAAAAGGCATGATTGTCCATTGATAATGATGTCCAGGAATGACGAAAGTTGTTTTTGGCTTATCAAGAGGAGCAATTCCTAGTTGCCAAACCCCTGATTTGCATTCAAACTTGGAGAATACCTTTGCTTCTGAGTGATGTTGAAATAAAGGTTCAGGACAGAAGAGAGGAAACTTGTCATCTTTGAGAAAGATATTCAGAGGCTAGTAGTTGATAACCAACCTAAGTTTTCCTCAAACTTGTTCTAACCTTTTGTTGACATAAAATGCTTCACAAGCCCATGGAGAGTCTGTGTTCAATTAATCCTTCATTTTTGAGCTGTTAAATTTCTTGGACAACCAAGGTTAGTTGAGAAGGAGGCATACCATGGTGAGATGTTTTTGTAGCATTCACATCTTCATTAAGCTTGAAAGGGAGCAAAATAAAGAAGTCATTGTTGAACCATAATGGATGGTTGCATTTTTGTAAAAAGTTTGTATGACTTTCAGCACAACAATGTTGTGAGAGCTTTGTTTTGAGTGTTTGGATATGAGGAGAATCAAGTATTTGCATTGTTGGAGAGATGGAAGAGATCCAAGGGATAAATGCTGAATTTGTTTTTAATCCTTGGGATGTCCATGTGAGCTGTTTGATTTGGTGGAGAATGTCATACCTAATGATGAAGTCCTTTGAAAGAGATGGGGTGCCCAAAATTTGGTGCTTGAAGGTAAGCAGTAGGTGAAGTTTGAGTTTCATTGGCTTACTGATTAGGGTAATGGTAAGAGCATTTTGCCAGCAGTGTTAAAATTTTGTTGGTAAGGCTTCCACCATTCAGAGTTAAGGGGTGCATCAAAGTAACAGAGGCTCCTTTATCAATCAAAGCTGTTAGGACAATAGGATTACGATAGGGTGAGAGATATACTTGGACCTTGACATGGGGTAGGTTGAATATCCCATTGAGAGAGGGAGAAGTATTCAAAACAAAAGCTTTAGTGCCACAGACAACCATTAAGGCATCAGGGGAAAAGTCATCTTCAAGAAAAAACTCAACATCAAAGACTTCTGTGTCTATGAGTTGCAAGATCATTTCAATGACTGAAGTATGTTTCTTTGTCTTCTTAGCAAATTGTTTAGCGAAATGACCTTTTTGTTTACAAAAGAAGCATCTAGTGTCTGAGAACATTTCTCTAGAACCTTTGCGTTTTAAGAATCGCCACTTAGGATGTTTTTTGCAAAACACCTTTTTCTTAGAGAACATAAAAGAATTCTTTTCATGCAATGTAGTCTTCTTGAGAGAACATGGCTCATAAGGATGACACTTTATTGGAAAATTCGGATCATAAAATGCTTGAGATAATTTTTTTTCCATTCGTTATGCTTGTTGGAAGAATTCGTGTTCTAAGCATAATAACTCACCAAGAGTACAATCTTCGTACCTTTTTTTGATGGTAAGCATAGAAACCCTAGCTTTGTTTGCAATAGGTCTGATATATGAGAAGTGAAACAGATCAGTCTTTAAATTATTATCATCTACCCCATTGATGAGATAAAAGAATTGAGACATTTTCTCGTAATGCACTTGCATCCCTTGGAGTTTTAAGGAGCAACATTTGGCTGCCAAAAATTTTTTTTCGTGCATGATCAACATATTCATCAGCGGGTCCAACAAAGGTTATATAAAGGATTGCTAAAAATTCAGAGATAGATTGTTGGAGGAAACCAATCTGTCTATATTCTTGAATGACAATCCACCAGTGTACTACCCCAAATTATTTTGAATGCTATTTAATTAGTATAGACATATGTATTTATTAGTGACATTTTATTAATTTGTGCATATATATATATTATTTTGAATTAATTAAGATAGACTCATGAAATTAATTGATTAATTAAATGGTGTAGAAGTATATATATATAGACATTATATAACCACATGTATATATACATGTACGTTAATTATTTATGTATTAATATATAGGATTAATTTATGGTAATATACATTAATATATATGATTAATTTATAGTAATTGGTTAATTAATTTCATTGATTGGTATATGTATTAATTAATCTATAATTAAATAATAATATAGTAATATGTAATATAGTATTGAATATAGTATATGAAATTTATAATAATATGAAATATAGTAATATAATATATGTAATATGTAATATAGTAATATGCATATTAAGAATATATATATATATATATAAGTTTAAAAAATAAAAAATAATAATAAAAAAGAGGGGGGCATTTGCACTTGGGCCCATGTGCAGCGCGAATTCACGCGCCCAGGCCTGCGCCCCTGTGCGCAATAGGGGGCTGATTTAGAAAAAAAATTTTGTTTCTTTTTTTTGGCCGTTGATCTTGAACGAAAATGGCTTTTAAGCTATTGATTTGAGTAGAAAATGATGCCACAAAACCCTAATTCAAAAACCTTAATCATCTAACCACCCAAAGCGAACAAAAATGAAAATTTACCTGATTTGGAAAGGAAAAATGACGAATATAACCCCTAGAGACTCTATATAAACCTCCCTACTCTACCCATTTCATTTATCCCAAAACAAGAGTTGAAATTCCTCTGGCTCTCTCTCTGCCTCCTTCTTGGTAATCTTAGTCATCTTTCTCTTTTTTCTTGAGCTATTTCAAATAATTTGTGAAGTAGTAGCAACGAAGTGTTATAAAATTTAGGAAGTGATCTCGATGTGAATTTCTTTCCTTTCTTTTAATTTATTATTTTGATTTAAAAATACTTGCTTGTTTTATTAGTTTGATTTTATTCTTGTCATTTGTATTTATACTATTCGATTATTATATTGCTCATGACCAAGAGAGTATGCTCTGTAATTGTGTCTTATACAATTTTCTATATCAGAAATCGAAAGTCAATATGAATGTTATACTGTTAGAGCTATTATTTATATACTACTTATGACCAAGAGAGTATGCTCTGTAGTTGCGTCTTGTACGATCTTCTATAACAGAAATCGAAAGTCAATGTTCATGTTATACTATTTGAGTGTTTAAATACTGTTGAAATATTTATTTATTATACAATTGCACATATAAATAAGATTAAAAAAAGATTTCAACCATGTACCGGTACAGAGGATTTTCTGTATTCCATGTAGAATTGGAACTGGCTGTCAATACTGACACCAGAATGGAACGAGTTTCAGGAATGATCCCACTAGAGATAGGTTTGAGTTTCAAAATTGATCTCTCTCCCTAGATATGAAATACAAAAGTTATCCCTGTTCGGTCTAAATTACGACTGAACAATATATTGTTTGAATCGATTTAATCTCTGAAATTGTTTGATATGCTTATATTATTTGGTTGAAATAATGAATTAAATAGATGTAATGATTCACTAGGCTTTTTAGCTCACCCCTATTTTTCACATTTCAGGGAATTAATTTATCAGCTCACGTGGGAGATTTTTTTTAAGAAACTTCTTTATTTCATTGTAGGGCATGTGGGCCTAACAAAATTATTTTTCTAATTTTGAATTTATTTTTCTCTGTAATGGATCATTGTACTTAAAATTTTAGAATAAATAAATAAAGAATTTTATAATGCCACGAATTATTTTGTACATAGATTATTGTATACAGAAACTCTCATGGATTTGGGTTTAAGAGGAAGAAAATGTAGCACTGGCCCATCTCTTGGATGGCCCAAGATTATTGATCAAAGAAGATTAGACCGTCAGATGACGTGAGCGATGGGGCTCGGGAGGCGAGGTGTTACAACCAGTCTCGAAGACATCCTGAGAAGCAAGTAACAAGTTTCTCAAGAACAATCTTATCAGTCACGCCTTGTTTGAGAAGTTTTGCTTCGTACCAAGATAACATATCATAAAAAATAATGCACAATCATCAAAGGGTAAACTGTCAAGATTGAATATACTAAAAGAGCTGGACCCATTTGATTTTTAGGTTCTAGGCTTGGGAGGAGTAGTGGACTCCATGTCATCAGTGGGTTCAACACCTGTGTCTACAAATGAAGAGGGGCCTATTTCACTAGTTTCGGAGGCCATAAGAATTTCATCAGATTCATCAGAGGATGAAGAATCTGAGTCTGAAGAAGAGGTTGGTGCAGGAGTGGATTGTTCTACTTTGTTTGCCATGGAAATGGATGGTTGGTCATAGCGAATTGCCATAAATTCAAGGAATGAGGTGAGAGGGTTCTCAGTAATGTTTGGCAAAGGTTGGGCTTTTGATGAGGCTAAAAGGTCTGGTTTTGTGGGCCGAATGATTATAATAAGTTTTTCTTTGCCCTTTTCTTTTCTTTTAGAAAGAGATTCAGCTGGTAGGGATGCTTGGTAGTGCTTGGTGAAGAGGGTTTTGGTTCTGAGCGGGGTTTTAGCTGATTATGGGTTTTATAAGATTTGGAGAAGAAGGAAAGAAAGACAGGTGTGCTTCAAGAGATTTTTGCTCTTTTTTTAGTGGCAAGAACAAAGGAGTAGTTAGCATAGTTATTAACTAACTCAGCTAAAGCTTTGAGTTCACGATGAATTTGGTCAAGCCGGTCATAGATGGTTATGACAACGTGGTCTTGGGAATCTTGTTGGTGAAGAATCTGTTGTTGCTCCTGAGCAATGGTTTTTATAAGATCATTCTAGTAAAAGGCATTGCTCCTGAGCAATGGTGTGAGAGACAACACCTTGGGAGCTAATATCAAACATCAATCCATCAAGAGAATGTCCTTTGTAAGGAACATCAATAGCATAATTTTGGACCTAATATGCTATTTGGTAATGGATAGTGGTTGCAAGAGCTATTTGGATCTGAGGGGCACCAGTAAGTTGTACTTGGAGGCTCAAAGCAGAGAGCGCATGGGGATCGTTCAGAAAGACATTAAAATTCGAATAAAAAGTAATAAACACATTGCCCGAATTTAAAGTGGTCTGAATAGTACCAATCACAACATCAGCATAGCGAAGCTTTCGAGAGTCAAGAAGAGCCAAGCGAGAGATTGCTTTGGTTGATTTTCATCCATGGAAAGTAATGGACATTTTGACAGCACCATAGTGGAGATGACTGTAACCGTCTTTTCTCCATTGAGAAAGGAGAGGGGAAGGAAGTGTAACAAGGAAAAAGTGTTCAGCTTGGTCTGCAGGACTCGAAGTTCATTGAAGTTTGAGGTCTGCATATATTTTTTGATTGGACGTTGTAGAGTTTACTTCTTAAACATGTTTTTGATTTTTTTTTTTTTTGGAAGGTTTGTGTGGGGATGGAATAAACATTCTGGGGTAGGATTGGGACTAACTCCATTAAGGGTACGACTCCTTGGGTATCAGATAAATATTCGACAATCATATAGACCATCAATTTTGGAGATGAGCACAATCTTTCAAAAGAGGGGATAAACAATGAAGGGGAAGCATCCATTTCTATTGGTCAAGAAAGAGACAACCATAACCAACTCCTTGTGTGCTAAAATGCCTTTAACGCCTTCATGCGGCTAACTAGCAACTTTAGGAGTAAAAAGGGTAGCCTAGATTTGACCTTAGCAGAAAGGCGGATCTAGAACACTGGTATTTAGTCAAAGCTTACTAATTGAGATTAGTTTTACTTTGCCTACTGGTACAAGTGGCTAGAAGGTAACGGGCTGGTTGGGGAAGAGTTAGGTGATGAGGTTGCTGAAGAAGAATGTTCCGGGGACTGAACAATTGGGGATTCATGACAAAGTTTCCGTAATGATAAAACTTCGGGAATTGTAAAGTTTGGATAGTGAACCGAGAAGGTGTGGATGACCGTCCAAAAACAATAAGTGTAGATGCAACGAGCAGTGTTGTTAGGTGTGGAGAGATTAGGTCCAATGGACATGGTAAACTAAAGAATCAACCATGAGGTCATCATGAAAAATAATGAATAGTATCAATGAACAGTAACAAGCAACGGTAAACGATACTGACTCTAATACCATTAATAGTAACTAAGCTTAAGAGTCTGAAGCAGAAGAATCACTGACTAATATAATACAGAAACATCGACAGACTAATATAATTACAGGCTAATATATATATACATTCTAAAATAGCCTAAGGTTTCAACCCCTATCATTTTTTTCACTTTAAGCCCTATTGTGAATGGATTGCTTAAGTCCCTTACTTAAATGTGATTCAAATTGGTCAAATCAAAGGGAGGTTTGACCTGGTAGTCAACGATTTACTAGTTTGATACCTTATGTCTCTTACATAAGTTGTTCTTAGTCACTCGGCCTCTTGAACACGTTGCTCTTAATCACCCATCTAAATACTGTTTTTTACATTCTTTTTTACCCACTATATACATATCGTCTGGTCAATTCCGAAAATAAATTCAAAGAGAGTCCTCATTTTCTTACATTTTATCATCTTCTTCATTTTAACATTATACAAAATAATTTCGCAACTATTTTTTATTCTGATTTTTCTTACATGAAATAAATAATTGCTCTTATAACCAATGTGAATTAATGGTAACAACCACTTAATTTTAAAGCCATTAGAAAAATTTTTGATCAGTTTCATATTAGAGCTTCTTACCATAGTTTCTCTCTTTTTTATTTTCCGATTCACATGTGGCTTCGTATTTCCAGATTAGTCTATTTCTACTATATAATTATGACAACCCATATTTTTGAGACAATTTATTGGTTCGATATATGTATTCACATGTATTTTTTTTTAATTTTTAATAAAAATATATTAAAATTTTTAAATTTTTCTAATTTTTGTCTATTTTATTTTAAAAAAAATTAGATTAATTGAGAAATATAATTTTTGAAAAGAAAATATGTTAATTATTGAAAAGTATAATTTTTGAGAAAGAATATGATTTTTAGAGTATAGTTAGAAAATTTTAAAGAAATTGAGGGATAAGTGAAAAACATAATAATAATAATAATAATGGCGAAGGAGAAAATAATAAAAATAAAAATGAAATACATATATGTATATACAAAAAAGGGGAATGAGAGAGATTTACAAGCATAGATAGGCCAAGGTGAACGGGCCTTGGCCCATGTGGGCAGGTCGAATGGCCTGTGCGGACCGGATTTGGTGCAGGAGCCCTTTGGCCAGTGTGGGCCGAATTGGGGCGCGGGCGTGGGCCGGGCCATTCACCCTGATATTCATTTTATATAAGGCTTTTTACATAACTATATAATATTTAGGAATATATTACAAATATACCGTGTATTTCAATGTTATACATATAATTAAAAATTAATTACAAAAATATCAGAAATTGGGGTGTTACCATTTTAAACTAAAAAAAACCCATGAAATCAGCAAACAAACAAGAAATTCGCAACCAAAAAAGGAAAATTATTTTTCTTTCACATTTAATGAAACATATTAGGAGATATAAATTTTTATTTGACCAAAAAATCAGTTTGCTTAGATGAAAACTAAGTGTTGGATGGAATGCTTATAAAAATAGGAATATATGTCAAAACTATGTGAATATGTTACATATTTATTATATTATATTGATGAATATATGTAAAGATAGACATAATATATACAGATGAGTTAAATATATTTCACTATTTTTATTTAACTATTTTTAAGTATATTTACGGTATATTTTATGTATATTTTGTATATATAGACAATATATTTACGGTATATTTCTTATATATTTTAAGTATATAGTCTGTTTTTTTTGGTATATTATGATATATTATGATATGTTTTGGTATTTTTTGTTTATATTTTTTGGTATATTATGATATATTTTAGTATATTTTGGTATATTTTGTTTATATTTTTTATAATATGTATACAATATATAAAAAGTAATATGTATACTAAATTCTGAAGCATATTTTAGTATATTTTTTTTTGTATATTTTGGTATATTTTATTTCTATTTTTTGTAATATATATACTAAATATACCGAAATATACCGTCTGTAATCAGCATAACAGTTCTTTGTGCCTAGAATATATGCAAATATACCAAAATATACCAAAATATACTAAAACCTGTTAAAGGGGTTTATATATATTTTGGTATATTTGTTTTGTATATTATAAAATACAGGTAAATATATCATCATAATTTCTTCATAATCATTATATCATGATTTTTCTCATTTAAAATCGATATAGCTCATATGTGTAGTAGAATATACCGAAATATACTAAAATATACCTCGACCCATTACATAAGTATGGGTATATTTTTGAATATTAATAGTATATTTAGTATATTTCCTATATATTTCAGTAAATTTGTGTATATTTACAGTAAATATATGTGTATATTATACAAGATAGGTAAATATATCATCATAATCTGTTTCATACTCATTATAGCTAATCTTTGTGCCAAAATATACCAAAATATACCAAAATATACCAAAATATACTGAAATATACTAAAATATACAACAAAATCTCAAATTTTTTCCAAATCGCGAACCAGAAAATGAAACAACCCAAAAATCAGATTTTTTTTTTTTTTTTTTTACATTCAAGTTTTCAGATTTTGTTTCCACCATTTCTAATAATCGAAAACTACTGCCATCCTCATAGCCGATCATCGCTCACCGTTGCCGAGTTCTTCTTCTTCTTTGTTTCAGATAGTTTTGGTTCAGGCGATCTCCGGCAACAACCACACTCACCGCTACAATCGCTCGTCGCCGATCATCGATCACCGTTGCCAAATTCTTCTTCTCCTTCGTTTCAAATCCAAATCTATTGCTCACACTGTTGTTGCCTGATCTGTTGTTCACATAGCTATTTAGATCCAGATCTGCTGTTTCATCGAGTTCTTCGCCTCAGATCCAGATAACGCCCGTAAAATAAACCCACTTGTCGTGACTCCAAAAAACGATCCGATGTTCTTCTTGGCTTGATGATGCAACGATCGAAGCGCTTATTTCCATCTACAAATCCCTTGATCCTTCAAAGCTTCTACAACTCCGATGCTCGCCGCCACGACCCAAGCTCTACTTGCTAAACTCATTTTTAACTTGATTCTTTCTATGGATCTTCTTCGATCTAATCTTCTTTAACAGGTTCCCTCCAATGCCAGTCGTACCAGGGTGTGTCGTGCTGTTGTCCCATATTTTTGGGGACGCGAAACCAATAAATCCTGGTTTGTTGTCCTAGTAGTAGTTTTGAGCTGAGCCGCTGGCTATTTTTAGCTCCTTTGGACCTTAGATCTATTAGTCTTCGACTGGGGGTAGAGTCGACGGGGTTCTTCTTCTTCTTCTTCTTCTTCTTCTTCTTCTTCTTCTTCTTCTTCTTCTTTGTTTCACATCCAGATCTGCTGCTCATTATTATTCATTTCAAACCCTAAACCTTAAACCCTAAACCCTAAAGTTTTTCTTCGTCGTTTCAGATCCAGATGGTGATGACCCAGATTTGTTCTGATGAGTTCTTCTTCTTCCCTGTTTCTTCTTTTTCCCCATTCTCCGTAATTTGATGTCTTTGAACCTTCTTGAATCAGATCTATTCCATGGTGCACCACTGAGCTTTTTCTTTCGTCAAACCTAATAGCATACAAATATATAATATGATATTTATGATATTATTTAACAATATATGGTATTCGTGTAATAAAGTAAAAAAAGTCAAATATTTTATGTTATTAAGTTTAAAAACCTAACATTTTCTGTAATTTCCTCTTTTTTATATATATATATATTTGTATTTTGATTTTTAAGAACTTCTTAATTCCTTATTACTTAAGATCCAAATGTAGATATCAGATACCAAAAGTTGAGATGAAAAAAAAAAGATAAATAAATGAAAACTACTGTAACCAGAACATATGTATAGATCGACATTATTAAATATAGTAATGCCAAATCTATCATCTTGTACGCAATTACATATTATCAGAAAATGGTAAAGTAAGATTCTAAAATTACACACTCAAAGTGCACCAAAGAACCATTTAGAACCAAAAAAAATGCATGCTATTTTCTATTAAATCATTTAAAAGAAAATTGGTTTATATATAGTAGATGCAAACATTAATTTTCTTTCTATTAAAAATAAAACACTTATACCATTCAAACTTTTTTTTGCCAATTTTTATATTTTTTAATTAAAATCATTTTATCAACAAGTATGAAGTTAAAATTATTAAAATTATAGCTTTATTTACTTTTTAAGTTTATCTCCAATTGATATTTGTGTAAAATTTAAAATAATTTACTAATTATAATATTTATGAAAAAAATGTATTTATATTTTAATATACAAAAGTAGCCTATTAGAAATACAAGAATCTATTATAATTCATAATCCCCGAGACCCTCAAATAGTTTCAACTAGACCTAAAAACATCTAAAAATATATAAATGGTAACATCAAATAAAAGTGTGAGGAAAATGACAATAATGGCACATATAGCATTGGTTTAAAAGAAAGATCACGTGACAATTTGTGACATAATATAATAACTTAACCTGAACATGATATACATTTAGTGGATTTGGATTTCGCATAAAAATGTTTCAGTTAAGATATATTAAATATGATTAAATATGCCTAAATTTTAAATCATAAATCAATTAACCTGTTAAATTTAAAAATAACTTATTCAACATGATTATGAATAAGTTAAAAGATAAATTATAAATAGTTTAATTTTAAATTAATGTTGATGACATAATTTCTTTTTTATTAATTTTTTAAAATATTTTAAATGAAATTTATTTTTAATAAATTATTTATGTTTTGCATTTTTGTTAATATTTTTTTGTAAAAATAATATTAAAAATAAGTTATAAAAAGTTAAATAGGTTTTATGTAGGTACACGAATATAATAAAATAATAGACATGTCAACCTTAGGTTTGTATATCTGATAAAAATAATAAATAAGTCGTATTTAAGTTTGTAATATATAAATAATACTTTTTTACGACACGATCTATTTTTGATACGATCATTTGTATATCTAACAAATGAGTAAGGTTTGAATTTATAATATATAGGTAATTTATATTTATGACATAAACCATTTATAATATGGTGACACGTAAGTAGAGGTCAGTGCAATTAATATTGGATACATAATGTGAAAAACATGCCTCAGTTTAATGGGTTTCCTCTTGTGATGACAAAATATTATTGGAACTATTTGACCAACTAGAAATTAATGTATATGTTTCCTCTCATCTTGTACTTGTTTTGACCATAAGAAACTTAGACAGGCAGGCTATCCAACAAACTACATCAACTAGCTACCTTGAATCTTACATTTTTTTTTTTCCCCAATTGAAACAACTCGCAGCTGACCAGTGGGTCATGCAACATTAGAAGACAAAGTTGGCTGCCTACATTTCACGTCATTTTATATGTATGGTATAAGAAGAAACACATCCATCATCAACACACACACACACACATATATATATATATTCAACTTAAACGATTTTCTAAAAAAAAAAAAATTAATTTAAATCTCAATAAAATAATATAAACCTTTAGTATTCAATTTTTCATTTAATTATTTTCCAACACTTAATTAACGTGCATATGCTTAATAAGA
>JAJIYU010009376.1:0-17156 GCA_030144865.1 Tinospora cordifolia | reverse complement strand
GTGGTTCACTCTTTCGGTTAATTCCTGATATCAGATGGTAAATTCCTGATATTAGAGCGCAACCGATAAACTGACTAAGTGTTTGAAATGCCCTAATGATTGAAACTGTTTTCATGTTTCGTATGCTCATTTGTATAATGCTATTGATGTGTAGGGGAGATCCACTGGGCTTTCAAGCTCACCCCATTTTTATTTTACAGGTACTCATGAGCCCAGCGCTCAGTGAGGATGTAGACCGGAGGATGTATAGAGAGAGAGTGATATTTTTGGTTTAACTATCTTTCTATTTTCGTACAGTTTTTACAATGTATGTTTGAACTTGGGCCAGAGGGTCATGTATCATATTTTTGTATATGTCTATACAGGACTGTTTTTATCATTTTGAACACTGTTTTATCTTGATTGATGAACTGATGATTTTAGTTATGGTACGCTATACAGTGTTCAATGATTTAGAAAGATTTGATCCAAAAAGTGCTTCCGCTACTATTATCTTGATTTCCAGTATAACTATGATTTTGAACATCCGGTGGATTTGATTTAAAACTAATTGCTTAGTGAAGCATGAATAAAATGATTAATTGAAACTAAAGAGATGATTTAAACCTCGTGTATAGAGGTAGAAAGATAGACTGACGACATCTGTCGCACGCCCGAGGCCTCAGCGGACCACGCGCCGAGCTTGGAGCCGCGCGACGCCCAACGGCGGGGCCACAGATTGACAGACACGACGTCCGGTCCGGGGGTCGGGGTGTGACATGTCGGGATCCCTTCTTTATGCCAAGGGTGGCCCGACCGGCACAGTGGTCCGACCGGCACAGTGGTCCGACGAACTCACTCACCACGTTGAGTTCGCTTAACCACCGTTAAGCCCTTTTCCAATCTCATACAATAGACGATATCAAAATAATTTGAACACTTAAAAGTGAAAGTAAGCAACATATGAAGAGAAAACATTCTATTACATATCTATCTTACCTAAAATACAAAATTGACCATTTACACATGTACAAGGAATGATCAACCTCTAAATCAAAGACCAAAAAAGAGAGGAGACAGGAATTGTCAAGGAGCTAGGTGATCACTACACCTTTCCCTTTATCAGCCACCGAAGAACCTAAAATAGTGATAGAGTAGTGAACCTAAAATCAACGTGGCTTAGTGAGTAGAATGTCCAACATGTCAACCATAACCAATACTCCAAAACAATGCATGTATGCATGAGCAGCAGAAATAATGTAAAATCTGAATGCATAGCATAGTACAAAGCAGTTATAAATGATGCAACCATTATAAAAACATTTCAAATCTATGAAAGTAAAAACGTATTTAGGCTAGGGTTAACTCAACAAACCCAACCTATGTTCATTGCTTGAGTGGATCTTGAGTCAGGCTTACTAGCCACTCGAGCGGGTCATGAGCTAGGCATACTCATCGAATACCCTACCCCGACGCTTGGCCCTCGAGTGTCATGACTTGAACAGGTTCGATGGCTAGGTGCACTGATCATGTGCCTTAACCCCTAGCGCTCGACCCTCAAGTCTATCACAATCACATTAACTACCCTGACCCTGACGCTCGACTCTCGAGCCTATGGTCTTACTACCCATGTACATCTACACATCTCAAAACCAATTAGATGTATCTAAATCTCGTGAAACCATTTAAACCATATAATTTCACACAAGTTTTATGCAAGGAATATAAGTCACAAAAAACACCTGAATTGAACTACTCAACTTGGGTCCTGCGCATCGATGTATTGTTGACAATTGGCCCAGTCCTGTAGTGTTCACTCTAATCTGCATCAATTAAAACTCAATCTTATAACTATCCATATGGTGGCTTAATCTCTAATCCCACTGTCTCTACTCGGTTTCGATTGACCCAAAACATCTTGGTCAATGTTCGGTCAATCGGTCAAACCTGGTCAACTCTAATCAACACGATCAACCTAGTCACTCTTGGTCAATTTGTGCCCAAATTGGGTCAAAATTGAGTCATTTGGGTTAAAATCCCTAAATTCCAACACTTAGCCAAATTTTGAGCTCTTTGCTCTCTTGCGCAGTGAACTTGGCAATTTTTCTGCGATCAATCCGTACGTTGAATTTATGCTAAACTTTTTCAATTTCATCTAGACTGCCTAAACCTTCGCCAAAATTTTATTTCATGATTTTTGGACACCATTTACTAAGGTTTCTAAGTGCATTAACAGGGACTACAAAATCCCGTATTCCCTGTGATAGGAAGTCACTTAGTAAATTGGTTGACCTATTTCCCAGATTCAAAATGCCCTAAACTTTGGTACACATACTATTGACATGTTCTGTGACCTCTTCACCAAATTTTAGCCCAAATTGCCTTCATTTGTTCAGTCAACTAATCTCCTACTTTTCTATCCATGTAACAGATTGTTCAATGATTCAAATCCCCTATGGTTTTCAAGTGCCTATCTCTAGTTCCAACACCAATTTGAGGCTATTTCTTGCTGTTTTTGCAAGTGTTAGATACTAGAATTTTGATTAATTAAGTCTTACTCAAAACAGCAAGCAACCATAGTCATATTTGCCCTCAAACACAACTCCAAAACATGGCATGCATAAGGGTATTCTGGAAATTTTTCTAAGTCCATAATACTTAGCTAATAAGACATGTTTGCAAGCATATGAAATATAAAACACAGAGGCTTTTGGTTTAAGGCTTTTACCCTTTTGTAGTCCCAAGTATGGCGTTCGAAACACCTTTGATCTTAATTCAAATGGATTCCTCTAAGTACCCCAAACACTACTTTCAATCCGATCCCAAAGTTTTCTTTCTGTAGAAACTGTTGAAATAGTTGATCAGACAGTCAGTTTCATAGCCTTATAAAACAAATTTAAAGTTTCAGTATTTGATTTCCACCACTTGGACATGGAAGTACTCGTAACAAGGAAGAAAAAGAGGGGTTTTACCTTAAGAATGGTTCTTGGGTGGCTGAGAAATCACTATCCCAAAAATCAGATCAAACTATTTTTTACAACTTTTTAGTTTGCAAGTGTGTTGTGCAGCCCCCTTTGATAGTCTCTTTCACCTCCTAAGGTTGTGCATTTTGGACAAAGGTTGTCACAAGGTTGAAGAAGGTATTGGGAGCTTTGAAATGAGCTAGATTCTAAGGAAAATAGATGAGAATTGAAGAAGTTACAGGCTCTGGAAGATGGGATGAAGGAGTTGGAAATCCAAAAATTTCTTGCTCAAGTGTGGTTTTGTTGCATGGAGGAGGGTACTTGCATGGCAAAATAAGGTACCATGTGGCCATCTACATGGCCCTTGCAGAATGACCAGTTGGCACTACCCATTGGCTTGTTCAAGAAGTGGGACTTGATGGCTAAAACCATGTATTCCCATGGTTTCACCTGGAAAAATTCCAAAAATCATGCTGAGAATCATTAAAAATCTAGCAACAATTCGCATAAAACGACAAAAAAGGGGATAATGGCTGTTTAGGGTGCATGGGCCGACCAGCCCAATCGGGTTGGCCTGGGTACCAAGCCTAGGCGCTAGGCGCCCAGGCCGTTTGCTCAGGCTGAATCCTGTGTGGGCTGGCCTTTCGGCCCGCAAGGGCCTGGGTCTGCCCAAGCCCAACCCTCTGTTTCCTTTTTTTTTTTTTTTTTTTTTTTTATATCAATTTCCTTCCTTTTCTTTTGTATGTACATACCTACATATACCCGAATTTTACAATTTTTTTCTAAAATTATTAAAAAGAATTTATTCTTCATTTTTCATCAAGATTTTCCAATTATACATTATTTTCATTATTTATAAAATTATTTTTTAAAAAATTGAATAATTCACCAAAAATCACATTTTTCTCCCAAAAATTTCATTAATTACTCTAAAAATTCTATAATTATTTAAAAAACTTAATAATCAATCTCAAAAATTATTGCTCTCCAAAAATTACATTTTTCTTATAATTCCATGTATTTTCTCTTCAAAATTGTAATTTTTTATTATTCTAATTTCACTAATAAATAATTTAAAATTGAAAAAATTTGAGATAAATCCATATATTTCCATTAAAGTTCTTGAAAATACATATATTGGACCCATAAATTTTTTGTATATCAAAACATGGGTTGTCACAGTTAAATAGTTTAGAAGTTCAATGTTATATAGAGAAGTATATTGTTCTTATAATCCATATCATAAATTATGAATATTTTAGTGCTTTGTTTAAGTTGGAGCTAACTTTACGTTGTTTATTAGAATGCACTTGAATGAACTTCAGCATTCAGATAGAAGATTATTAAGGAATGAACATTTGTTTTTTACAAGACACATGGATGAATTTAATAAATGGATTCGTGATAAGGTAAACAAACATTTTTTAACATGCATATCCAATTATCTTAGCAAAGTAGTACTCATTATATTTTTTTCTATATGATCAAATTAAGGAGCTTGCTGGACATAACAATGTTTCTAGTAAGGTAACATGGTTCACATTGGGGCCGAGGGAACAAGTATTATCGTGTCAGTGATATGTAATAAACGGTCTCCATTTTCATACAAAAGATGCAAAGAAATCCTGACAAAATAGTGGTGTTTCAGTTGAAGCAATAACTCTTTGTAGGTCTAGTGCAAAAGATCAATCACAACAATCTAGGGAGGTCAGTTATTATGGAGTCTTAAGAGATATCATAATTCTTGATTATCATACATTTCATATGCCTATTTTTAAATGTGATTGGGCTAATATTGTCAATAGTGTTAAGAAAGAAGAAGGATTTACATTAGTTAATCTTCATGAGGGGAAATCTCAATTTGATAAGGATCCATTTATTCTTGCATCATAAGCAAGATAAGTTTTCTATTCTAAAGAAATGAAACATCTAACTGGTATGTTGTTTTGAAAGCTCCTCCAAGAGGTTTTCATGAGTTATAAGCATATGAGGAAAGTATAAACTTGACACATGAGTCTATGGACATGTCTACATTTGAAGATGGAAACATGGAACACTATGCTAGGATTGATCTAAACGGCACTATTTTGTGAGTAATGTAAGCATTAAGTTCTATATTATAACTGATTGAATTTTTTTCTTGAATTTTTATCTGAGTTTATATGCTTGGATTGTGTATTAAATCCTATTTTTTAATTATGTGATAGTTATTTATTGCATCTAAATTAATTATTAAATTCCTTTTCATTTTGTATCAACAGGCATATTATATCTTCTGTACCACCATGACAAAAAAAAAGACTATAGAAGCTGGTGAAGTAAGTATTTTATTTTTAGTGATATTTATAATGATGCATTTTTGGTCAAGTTATGTGAATATTATAAGACATATATTTCTATATATATATATATGGATGTATTTTTTGACAAGTCCTCTAAACAAGCTTAGAAGAGAGCTAAGAAGCAATGGACAGCCATGTTAGCTACAATAAATCATTTTGAGAATGAAGGTGTAAAACTGTCTAATGAGGACTCCAATTCATCAAGATCGTCATCTAATGCAAAAAGTACATCAAAAGCAACAGAGAATGATAGCACAACAAGAAAGAAACGTGGACCCATTAGGATGGGTTTGGTTTTAGGATATGCTCCTAGAATGGAAGTTGAGTTCAATGAAAGAGGGCAATCAGTGTCGACTAATTCTGAGAAGCTCTCATCTTACATTAGTGTAATTGTGCGAGAGCACGTGCCTATAATAATTAAAGATTGGCATCATGTGGCTCCATAAATGAAAGAACAACTTTGAAGGTTAATTGAGGTATGTGTATAATTGAATTATTTATTCATAAGATATTCTAATAATTTATTTGTAGAAATTCTTTAATTTATCCTTTTTTTGTGCATATCAGACAAGATTTGTAGTTGACAAGTCTAATAAAGCTATGATATTGCAAAAGATGGGCCACAACTAGAGGCAATAAAAGTCCAAAGTTTCTACAACAATTAGAGAAACAATGAAAAAAAAAGATAGAAACTTTGTAGACAAATATCTTAAGCCTAGTAATGTGATGTCTCTTACAGACTGAAATACTTTTGTTGAAGAAAGATTATCCGAAGAGTTTCAGGTTTGTTGTGTGTTTCTTATATGTTTTAAATTTGAATCATCACTTCTTTTTCATTATTAATAATATATTCATTTTATTAGGCAAAAGCAAAAAGTTTAGTGAAATGAAGACTAGTCAAAAGCTATTGCACACAATGATTAGGAAGGGCTATACTTGTTTGGAGCATGAATTGATAATGTTCTTGCCATGTACTTCATTTTATTTTTTTCTTTTTGTATTTTTACATAAGCATATATATTGTAAATGTTACTATTTCCCATTTTTTAGAAGGAAGCCGATGAAAATTCAGATTCAGTTGCAAGAGTAGATGTATGGACAAAAGGGTCATTTGAGAAAGAATGGTGAGCCTTTAAATAAAGCAATTAAAGAAGCAATTGAAAGTAAATCATTAAAGCAAATGATATCTAGTTATATATATTGAAATTATATAACAATAAAAAGTTATCAAGTTAATTTACTTATTTGTATGCGAATGTAAGAAAGATTAATGAAATTAGTCAATCTACCACCAATTCAATTATGAGAAACAACTTAAAAGATGATGTCATTACTAAAGTATTGGGACCTAAGCATCGTGGGTGAGTTCAATGACTTGGATTTGGGGCAACACCTTCAAAGCTTGATGCTCAAATTCAAAGCAATGGAAAAGTAAAGGTTTTAGAAAATATAATTCAAGATCAAGCAGAAAGGATAAATACTCTTAAAGAAAAATCAAAGAAGATGGATACACTCGAGGAAAGAGTTGAAGCATTGACTACCATACTCTTAATGCAATTTCAACAGGTGATAACTAGGCTTAAAATTTTCTTTGATTTATTATTTTGTAGTTTAATTATTACTTAAATTTATATAAGTGAAATATATTTTATGATATGGTCCACTAGCTTCAAAGCCAAAATGGAAGATACATGAATATGATATATTCAAAAGCTCAAACACCACAAGTAAACTATATTTTGAACCTAACTTTGATTATAAACTTTTATTCTTATAATTTTTATATTATCCTTAATTTGTTTATGTATTACGTAGTCACAACAGGGTAGCAAGCCCACCCATGAAAAAATGCCTTCTGAAAATGCTAGATGTGAATTATTGAATTGACATCCTGAAAATGAAAGAGACAAATAAGGTGTAGCAGTAGAAAATATTTCTTCTACAGACCCTAAAGCTAAAGTTCATTGCCTCCCACTAGGCTTTGATTGTTGGAGAGTTTGGGTTGTAAAGGTAGTGAATAAAGATGTTGATTTATATAGACCTACATCAAAAATTCAATACTTGAGTGATGTTGTTGGAAGTACAATTGCTTGGCCAAAGAAGTACATAAGACTATTATAAATAGGTAGGCTTTTATAAAATAATTATTGTATAAAAGTTAAATATTTTGATACATTTCTTCTATGTTAAATGGCAGGTCTTGTAGAGATTTTTTTGTCACACCAAGGTTTTCTCTAACTTTTGACTTCTTCCAAAGGTTGTTATTCATTATTTTTGTCACACCTTCTTAGACAGTAGTCACCTCCACAACCACACAGCTCTGTTCTTCCCATCGAGCATCGTTGTTTTTTCTTCAGTTCTTTTTGTCGCTGCTACTACTGTTTTTCTTCTTTTTCACATAGCTTTGTTCTTCCTGTTAGCCGTCACTGCTACTACTGTTCTTCTTCTTTTCCCTACGGCTAATGTTCTTCTTCTTTAGTATAAAGTATCTACTCTTCATTCACATTTTCAACTTTCATGTCTTTCATGTTCATGACTTATAACGTTTGTTGATTACCATTATAGCTTTTGGTTTAAAATAAACAATGTGAAATTTCCTCTTTAAGATCAGAATAGGAGCGATTCTGTACATTGTTAAAGGTTATTCATGTGATTTTGTGATTCTTTGAATTACCATATGTTATTGTTGGTTATATGGGTTTTATGTGTCATTATAGGTTATCTGTGTGCTGCAACATATTGCTAAATTAAATATGAATTCTTTAACATATTAATTTGAGTTTATTGAGAAATAAAAATGAACATAACTGGGTTAATTTTCTTTCTTATTTGTTGAATAAATGAATGTGAAGTAAACCTCTGTATTAAAATTACTATAGTTGTGAATTAGTTATAAAGACAGTGTCATTTGCAATAAATTGAGCTATGAAACTATGGGTATTTTCCACTTGCTAGCTAGGTTGTTCGGGCCCATTTACGCTTGACATGGCTTTCTTTTCCTAATAATCCTTGAATCTTTTGGGCAGATGAATTATTGAGAATTCTATTACACATAAAATAGTGAGTTGTTTTAGATCTTTAGTCTTGTAGCTGATCAAGCTAGTGGCATAGAATATAAGCACATAGAATATTAAATCAAAAGTTGGATATGTTGACATATAACACTAAGCAATCTGTCTGAGAAATTTTGATATTTGTTCTATCCTTGATTTAGCTTTAGTGGTTGCACTTTGCTTTCTATATAAAAAAATTTGGGTCCTTTTATTTTGTTCTAGCCTAGTGGCCTACATCATATTCCCTTGTTAATTGTAGTTTTAGTTTCTTAAATTGAAAGAACTAACAAATTTAGTTTCTTAAATGGCTATAACGTAGCACCTTCAAACTTTAGAAAATACCTTATGAATTTGCAAGTAAAGATCTTGTACAACAATGTCTGGGTTGTACTGGCTTAGTTTTCAGCCATTGATAATGATAACCATTTAAAACTAAAAAAACTAAGGAAAACTAAGGAATGCACGTATAGAGTAAAATTGTGTAAGTTGAATTATTGAAGGTAAAAAAACACCGTGAAGAGAGCCAAAAGTGATTGTGCTACAGTTAACTAATGGTAGAAAAGGTTTTTATCTATGCTCTTTGACAATGTATACAACTTATCATATACTATTTTTATAGATTTGCTATTTTTTCCCTCAGTGACGATATGAGCATCACGTATGGTCATTTTTTCTCTTTAATTATAATACTCTTTTATATATGCTCTTTTTTCATATCACTTTGAGTTTTTTTTTTGCTCTTTATTAATTAATATTACATGTTGTATGGATCAACTTAGAGCATAGGACACCATCATCATTAAAAGAGTGACTTGCATTTATCACCCTCTGGTAGAAAATTTGAAAATACGTATTTCTTAATTTCATTGATTATCATTATATTTAACTTTAGCAACTTCCTGTAATCTTATAAACCTATCAATTAGTAGTTTTCTTTTGGCTCTT
Organism: Tinospora cordifolia; assembly: GCA_030144865.1. NCBI lineage: Eukaryota > Viridiplantae > Streptophyta > Magnoliopsida > Ranunculales > Menispermaceae > Tinospora > Tinospora cordifolia. The sequence goes on along the minus strand of JAJIYU010009376.1, from coordinate 7,874 downwards.
ATTCTTATTTTTTTAAAAAAAATCTAATTAAGTTCATTTTTTATTTGAAAAAGGTATAAAAATTGGAACAATGGAGAACTTGAGTTTATATGCTTGGAATGTGTACCAAGATGAGACGTGATGATCTTCCAAGAAGAATTTTTATTTATAGAACTTTTTATTTTTGTTTATTAGGATTAATAACGATAAGTAATGTAAATAATAATTACACTTTTTGATGGATTGTATGTTTGACACTATGAAATTTATTATTCTTAAGTGATATTAAATGAGGCATTTGAAATGATAGGACAAATGTTTAATATATATTTTTGTAAACATTTATTTTATATTATGAATTTATAGATACAGGTAAATATATGCAATATATATTGTAGTAAAATATTTTTACGATTTTAAAAAGAAATTGATACATATGACAACTGTTAGTTGCACAGCAAACTAACAATAGTATAGGTGATTTATAACATTTTATAGGAAATAGAGGGAGAATTAGGTGAAGCTTTGCATAATTAGTACCATGAGCATGCAGTTTAGGGATTTGTATTGTTTCATTTCATTACAAGCTTTGTTTTAAAGATTTGAAGTTCTTTTATAAGAAAATGATGCCTGGGAAAGTAAATTTAGTGTATTGCAAGTTCAGATTGAAGTAAAAGGGAAATTGCATCACATTAAGGCGAAAAAAAGAAGAAATCATGAAGAAAGCATCAAGAGACCACAGTCGAATAATTGAAGATTGCTATAGCTGAAGATATGAGTATCACATATGGTCATTCTTTCTCTTTAATTTCAATGCTCTTTTATATATGCTCTTTTCTCATATCACTTTGAGTTTTTTTTTTTGTTCTTTATTAATTAATATTACATGTTGTATGGATCAACTTAGAGCATAGGACGCCATCATCATTAAAAGAGTGACTTGCATTTATCACCCTCTGGTAGAAAATTTGAAAATACATATTTTTTAATTTAATTGATTATCGTTATATTTAACTTTAGCAACTTCTTGTAATCTTATAGACCTATCAATTAATAGTTTTCTTTTAGCTCTTATTCTTATTTTGTTAAAAAATAATCTAATTAAGTTCATTTTTTATTTGATGTAGGTATAAAAATTGGAACAATAGAGAACTTGAGTTTATATGCTTGGATTGTGTATCAAGATGAGACGTGATAATCTTCCAAGAAGAATTTTTATTTATAGAGCTTTTTATTTTTGTTTATTAGGATTAATAACGATAAGTAGTATAAATAATAATTACACTTTTTGATGGATTGTATGTTTGACACTATAAAATTTATTATTCTTAAGTGATATTAAATGAGGCATTTGAAATGATAGGACAAATGTTTAATATATATTTTTGTAAACATTTATTTTATATTATGAATTTATAGATACAGGTAAATATATGTAATATATATTGTAGTAAAATATTTTTACGATTTTAAAAAGAAATTGATACATATGACAACTGTTAGTTGCACAACAAACTAACAATAGTATAGGTGATTTATAGCATTTTATAGGAAATAAAGGGAGAATTAGGTGAAGCTTTGCATAATTAGTAGCATGAGAATGTAATTTAGGGATTTGCATAGTTTCATCCCATTATAAGCTTTGTTTTAAAGATTTGAAGTTCTTTTATGAAAAAATGATGCCTAGGAAAGGAAATTTAGTGTATTGCAAGTTCAGATTGAAGTAAAAAGGGAAATTGCATCACATTAAGGCAAAAAAAACAAGAAATCATGAAGAAAGCATCAAGAGACCGTAGTCGAATAACTGAAGATCGCGATAGCTAAAGAAAAACAAAGACGTGGCTAAAGCTCATTGGTTATCGCGGTCGGTCAATTAGTGACTACGGTAACCAGAATGTGGATCATGAACAACAAAGTTGGACCGCAGTAGACAGAACAAGGAAATTTTAGTTTTTATTGAAGAACAATACTGACCGCAGTTAGTGATCGTGGTCACACGATTAATTATCAGGATTTTCATATTTTTAGGGTTTTTTTTAGTGCGAAGCTATAAATAGGAGAGGTTATTAGAGCCAAAACATACCCAATTTGGTAAATACCACTTGTGATGGCTGAGAAAAGCAAAAACCAGTGTTTCAAGTAGGGATTGAAGATTCTTATCAAATTTTAAGTATGATTAACTTTGTTCATTATTGCTTAATGTTTACTATCAATTTCATGTCAAGCTAGTTGGTTTTCTTTGTCTGGGATGTGATGTCCAATGTACAAACTGTGATCTCTTGTTAATGTTATTGATTTAGAAACATTATTCTATGTTGTGTATGCTTAATGCTTTGTGTTTACTGGCCATAGACATGATGAGCCCAAGGCATTAGACTAACTTGGGAAAGAGGTCTAATGGGTGGTTATCACAATATAGACTTAGAATAGTTGATTCATCGGAGGGTTTTTTAGCTTATCTAGGGAGTTGCACAGGACTTTTGATTACAGAACGTTAGGTTGTTGATTAAGCACCTCGAGAGAGGGCATTATAAGACAACTTTAATAGATATTGGAGCGCCTCGGTAGATGGTTTCAATTACAGGTGCTAGAACTCATAGTGCAGATATTTCATGATCAAAAATGAGAATCACAGGTCATACAACGGCATTCACTATCCTAGACATCCATTTTACACAGTTTTCTAAAAACATAATTATCACTTTTACTAGGATAAATTTTTTTGAGAGTTTGATACACTCATGTCAATTAGAGTCTTGATAAAATGAAAATCAACGTTAAATTGGGATTTAAGGTATTTTATTAATTCGATTTGTCCTTGAAGATGATATCTGGTCTCACCAATTAATACTAGTACGAACTTGTACACTTGCAGGGTAAGCAACAAGTTTTTGGCACCGTTGTTGGGGACAAACGGTGTTTAATATCTTAAAACTAGTTGAACTTGGTTTAGTTTTAGTCAAGGCAAAGTTTTATTTTATTTTTACCTTTTACTTGATTATTCTTAGATTTATTGAAGTTCATTGAATGAACTTGATCTTTTGTGTGTTTTGGTAATTCAGGCTTGTATGAATAAATGTCCTTGTGATCCCTACGATCCAGATTTGCTGAAAACAATTCATCAGATTCAGTTGGAAGCTCAAGAACGAGTACCAACTATGGCTAACAGTGGAAGTTTTGGTGTTGGGAATAATAGAGAGGCACAACACAGAGAAGCACCCTTGAGAGACTTCTTCAAACCGGTGTTGAACAACAATTACTCAGGGATAGCAAGAATACCGATAAATGCAAATAATTTTGAGTTGAAGTAGTATTTGATTACAATGGTGCAACAACAACAGTTTGGAGGCTCAGCCATTAAAGACCCTATGGTTCATCTTAATTCATTCATGAAAATTTTACGACACTGTCAAGATGAACGGAGTAACTGAAGACTATCTTAGGCGGAGGCTTTCCCCCTTCTCTTCAAGGGATAAAGTCAGAAGTTGGCTGCAAACTTTGCTTTTTGGAAGTATTATAACATGGGAAGAGATGGTTCAAAAGATTCTGCAAAAGTATATCACACCAGCTAAAGTACATCAGTTGCGGGGTGAAATCAGTTCCTTCAAGCAATCCGATTTTGAATCACTATATGAAGCTTGGGAAAGGTTCAAAGATCTATTAAGGCATTGTCCACAGCATGGATACCTACCCTAGCTCCAGATTCAAATGTTTTATAGTGGACTTACATCGCCTTCCAAGGCATTGGTAGATTCAGCAGCTGGAGGTTCACTGATGGGAAAATCCACCACAGATGCCACTCAACTAATTGAAGACATGGCAACTAATGCATATGGTCATGGTACTGAAAGAGGAACAACAAAAAGAGTGGAAATTCATGAAGTGGACGAGATTAGTGCATTGCATGCTCAAATTGCTGCTATTACTCACTAATTGAATTTGGTAGAAGAAATGAGTAGTGGTGGATAGTTTCAAACTCAACAAGTTCGACAAGTGTAGTCCATTGCTGAAGCTAACAAGATGGCCTATCATGGAGAAGCTTCCATTGAGCAAATGAATGCCATGAATAGATTCAATGGATACCAAGGACCAGCTAGGGGTTATAATGTCCCAAAGTACTATCATCCTGGAGTAAGGAATCATGAAAACTTCTCATGTGCAAACAACAGGAGCGCTCAACTTCCACCCAGATTTGTGCCTCAACAGCCCTTGTAGGACAAAAAGTCATCCTTGGAAGATAAGCTTGATGAAATGATGAATATGCATACAAGGTTCTTCAAGGAATTAATTGGAACGTGGACAAAAATGACACTAGAGTTTCTGGAATTGAGATTCAAATTGGAAATATGAATGTCACAGTTAAAAATTTGGAAACTCAAGTGGGGCAGTTGGCGCAGATTGTGTCAAACTAGCAGCGGAGTTCATTTCCAAGTGACACTCAAGTGAATTCGAAAGAAAGCTGCAAAGCGGTGATTACTATGAGTGGCAAAGAAGTAGCAAGCCCACCACATCCAAGTATGCCATCTATTGAAGCTGAATAAGTTGTTAGCTATGAGAAGAATGTTCAAAAGCAACCAGCAGTTCAACATGAAAAACCTTTAAAATCAAAAGGGAAGCTGAGGAGAACGCCATTCAAGAGGGTAAAGTCTTTGAATCTACACCATTACCATTCTTTCAAAGGTTCCAAAAGAAAAAGATGGATGAACAATTTGCTAAATTTCTGAAAATATTCAAGAAGATTCATATAAATATTCCATTTGCAGAAGCTTTGCAACAAATGCCTAACTATGCAAAGTTTATGAAGGAGATTATGTCTAAGAAAAGGAAGTTAGAAGATTTTGAAACAGTAAAGCTTACTGAAGAGTGTAGTGCTATCCTATAGAAAAAGCTTCCTTAGAAGTTAAAAGATCCAGGCAGTTTTACTACCATGTAACATTGGGACTGAAATCTTTGAGAAGGCATTATGTGATCTCGGGGCAAGCATTAATCTAATGCCTTTGTCAGTATGCAAGAGGCTGGTAATGTCAGAAATCAAGCCAACCATAATCACCCTTCAGTTAGCAGACAGATCATTAACATATTCAAAAGGTGTCATTGAGGATATGTTGGTCAAGGTGGATAAGTTCATATTTCCAATGGACTTTGTGGTTCTAAACATGGAAGAAGATTGTGAAATACCACTTATACTTGGAAGACCATTCTTGGCTACAAGGCATGCACTCATAGATGTCCACAAGGGAGAATTAACCTTAAGATCGAATAAAGAAACAGTTGTTTTCAATCTTTACAAGGCAGTGAGCTACCCTAATGATTTGCATGAGTGTAAACGGGTAGAACTTCTAAACTCTTGTATTGTTGAAGTGGTGGATGAATTTAGCTCTCAAGATGATTTGGTAGGATGTATCTCTCGTTCATTGTCCTTTCCTCAATCTATGACTGAAGATGAGAAGTTAATTGTGTTAGCTTTAGAAGCATGCCCACTGGAACTTAACAGTGTAGAAGCACAATTATTTGAAACTCATCAATCCAAAGATGTTCAAGAGACCTTTAGGGAAATTGAGCTGAAACCACTTCCCGAGCATTTGAAGTATGCCTATGTGGATGCAACTCAATCATTTCTAGTTATTAATTCCTCTTCACTGACCCCTGCTCAAGAAGAGAAGTTGCTAAAAGTGTTGAAGGACTACAAAGCTGCTATAGGATGGACCATTGAAGATATCAAGGGGATAAGTCTAGCCATTTGTATGCACAAGATCTTAATGGGGGACTCACATAAGCCTACAGTAGAGCACCAGTGAAGACTCAACCCTATCATGAAAGATGTGGTGAAAAAAGAAGTGATGAAGTGGTTGAAAGTTGAAATTATTTACGCAATATTAGATTTGCCATGGGTTAGTCCTATTCATGTGGTGCCCAAGAAAGGAGGAATGACGGTTGTCACACATGAGAAAGGAGAGTCAATTGCTTCAAGGACAACAACAGGATGGCGTGTGTGTATAAATTATCGAAAGCTGAACAAAGCTACCTGTAAGGATCACTTTCATTTGTCATTCATGGATCAAATGTTGGATCGAATTGCTGGGTATGATTTTTATTATTTCTTAGACGGGTACTCAGGGTACAATCAAATAGTCATTGCACTAGAGGATCAAGAGAAGGCAACCTTCACTTGCCCATATGGAACTTATGCATTTAGGAGGATGCCTTTTGGTTTGTGCAATGCACCAGCTACCTTTCAAAGACGTATGATGGCAATCTTTGCAGACACGATCGAAGACATCATGGAGATATTTATGGATGACTTTTCAGTGTTTGGTAAAACATTCGAACAATGCCTGATTAATTTGGAAAGAGTCTTTTCTCGTTGTGAAGAAAAGAACCTAGTCCTTAATTGGGAAAAGTGTCATTTCACGGTTCGAGAAGGTATTTTGTTGGGGCACAAAGATTTTGTTAATGGCCTTGAGGTAGACAAGGCAAAGATTCAAGCCATTGAAAAGTTATTATCACCAACAACAGTGCGAGAGGTAAGGAGTTTCTTGGGGCACATTGGTTTTTATCGCAGATTTATCAAGAACTTCTCTCAAATAACTCGGCCATTGTGTCATTTGCTTGAAAAGGAAGCTGAGTTTAACTTTCACAATTGAGCATGTTGAAGCTTTCAACACACTTAAAAGAGCCTTAATGTAATACCCAAGAATTTTGTCAAAAAAATTTAAAATAAATAAAATAAGTTCAGTGAATTAATTTCAAAGATTTAATAAAATTATGGATGCAAATTGTGCATTGACACATGAAAAAATAAAATATAAAATAGACAAATAAGATCTTAATTTGATAATTAAATGAAAATTAAAGTTTAGTAGAATTAATTATGAAATTTAAGGAATTGCTTAAGAAATAAATAAAAATAAAGTATAAATACACATATAGGTCAATATGGGTATGAAAAATGTGTGTGTTAGCACAATAAATGTGAATACTACATATTATTAGAATATGTACATAGAAAAAATTCATATAATTAAATAAAATATATTTATTAAAAATAAATCAAACATTATGTAAATAATAGTGTGTAATTTATAAATTATTATGTGAAAATGAAATAGAAAATAAATAAAAATACATGAAAATGAAAAATGCATATTATTTAATTAATAGCATTAAAAATATTAAAGAAATGAAAATATATAAAATAAATGCAATATTAAAAAATTCGAAAGGGAAAAATTTTAGTAAATTATCAAAATGGAAGGGAATATACAAGAAAATCAAATTTTTATCAATTAGGAAGTGTCTAATTGCTAAAATTCGGATTATAAAAGCTTTGGAGAGAGATTTTGTAATTAGAAACACGATCCAACGGTCCAAACTCGACCTGTCCGATCCAACGAATAAGATCAAAGCCCTAAACGACATTCAGGAGCACCAAATCACGTAGATCCAATGACCACGAATCCATCATCCAAATCCAACAGCTTGGATCAAAATCGGAATCGGAGATCGCGAACACACTACGATCGAGGCAAATCGGACGGTCCAGAAATGATCAAGTTTAATCGAACGAACAGGATCGTTTTCGTTGATCGCAAAATCGGATCCACACACGGAACTCGAGGTTCATCCAATGGCGAAGATCAAAGCCATTTTTTCTAAATCGCGAACGGTGCTGCGCTCGAGAATGATCAACGGTCCAGACGAAATTCAAAAATCTCAATTGCGATCAGATGCTGTGATCGAGGATCATCAATGGTCGAGATCTCACCCGCCAAAACTCAATTGCAAACGTACACATCGATTGAGAATGATCCAACGTCTGAGATCGAATCCGCCTGATCCAACGGCCGAAGATCCATCCGCAAAAACGAATTCGCGATCTGTTGATGCGCTCGAGA
>JAJIYU010009375.1:0-17134 GCA_030144865.1 Tinospora cordifolia | reverse complement strand
GTGTATGATAAATTCTTTTTAGTACTCATGATGTACCAATACAAACATGAATCTTATCAAATAATATTAAAAAAATCTCATGAAAAAATTATATATTTTCTTATATTTATACGCAGGAAAATTTCGATTAAGAAATAAGGGGACTGAGTCAATTTTTCTCGAGAAAATTTTAATAATTAAACACAAAGATCTTCTATTTTCTGAGGAAGACATTTCATTTTCTTAAGGAAATAACAATTTTCTCCCCTCTCAAACAGACCCTTACTTCCTCGCTGTCATACATTCCAGTTAGGGTATGTAAGGGTATCAACATATTATCATACATTTCAGTCATCAGGTTCCAACCTGTTCAATACCATTTCTCAAGCAATTCATTGATCCCATATCATTTATGGCAAATAAAGAATAATCAAATGCAAAACATAAAAATAAATAAAATTAAAAGTAAAAAATTCTGGTCATTCGGAATGAATTAACTTGTGCTCGAAATTGTTGCTACGTTTCTGAAGTTAAAAATTAAATAAATAAAATAAGAAAAGAGAGAGAGAGAGAGAGAGAGAGAGAGAGAGAGAGAGAGAGAGAGAGAGAGAGAGTTCTCATAATTATAGATTGAAAGATCATCAAACATAAAAATAAAAAAATAAAAAAGGAAAACAGGAAAAATCCAAACTTATAAAAAGTAGTAAGATCTGAAAGAGAGTTACCATCGTTATTATTGCCTGCTCAAATCTCTTCTAATGTTTTTCAGCCCTGCTCGCTCTTCCACTACCAGATTGATCGAAGTTCGAACCTCTCTCTCCCTCTCTGTCTCTCTCTTCTCAATTGGATTTTACAAGGGTTTCGTACTAGGAGCAGTCATGGGCTTCCGGATCCGAATACAAGCCCTGGACCCGTCTTCTTTTAGGCTTTTTTTCTTTTGATAAATAAAGCCTGGAGTGTACAGTCTACTGAGCAGTCTTTGCGCTGGCAAGTAATGACAGCGGCAACAAAATTTTAGGGGGCTGCCGGGGATAAAAAGGTTTTTTTTTTGAGAAAATTTTTTAAAAAAATAATATTAATTTTTTTTTAATGATTGTTTGTTTGAACATGAGAAAATTTAATATAAATTAGTTATAGATATTTTATAAATTAATGTATAAAAAAATTTTAATTATAGATAGTTATTTTTTAAATTAATGTATAAAATTTTTCTTATGACTCATCCTCTAAGTTGAGAAAATTTTAGTTGAAAATCTATTGAGCTGAAAAAATATTTCAATATCTTTTTACTATTTTTATCAACCTAACATGACAAAATATATCTTTTTTTCAAGAAAATCAAAATTTTCTCAAAAGAAATTCTGATTTTCTCGTCAACCAAACATAACCTAAATAAAAAGAAAGTTACGATAATAAAATTTTAATCACATAAGTCATTTCCTGCGCTCGGACCTCGAGCCTATGGTCTCACTATTAGTGTACAACTACATATACTTCAAAACTAATTGATGTAGCTCAAATCACATGAAACCATTAAACCCATGTCATTTCATTTAAGTTTTATGCAAGGAATAGAAGTTAAAGTAAACATTTGAATTAAAGTACTCACCTCGAGTCTTGTGTGCCGTATCCCGTTGACACTTAGCCCAGTCCCGCAATATATGCTTAGATCTGCGTTATTTAAACTCAATTTCAATTCTTTTGTGAAATGTAACTCAATTCTAGTTCTACTGTCCCTAACCGGTCTAATTCAACTAAAATTTGACTCAATCAAATTTGATTAACTAGTAAAACTGGTCAAGCTTAGACAACTGGTCAAACTTAGTCAAAATTGGTCAACATAATCAATTTTGGTCAAATTCGGTTAACATGGATCAATTTGGTTAAATTAGGTCAAAATGGATCAATTTGGGACAAATTAGGTTAAATTTGGGTCAATTTGGTCAAAATCTCCAATTTCTCACACTTTCTCAAAATTTTCAACTTTATATTCCTTATGCATAGCAAATTTTTTATTTTCTCTACAATTAATCAATAATTTGGATTTGCATAAAATTTTTCAAATTTAATCTACACCTCCTAAATATTTACCAAAATTTTAGATTGAAATTTTTGGGTTTCATTTGATAAGGTTTTTCAGTGAGATATCAACACTTTAAAATTTTGATTTTCATGTGACAAATAGTTACCGGTCATATAATTTGACCCACTTACACAACTTAGATTTAGATGAAATTTGGTAGACTTGTTCTTAGGACATACAGTAAGGCCTCCACCAAATTTCAGCTCAAATTATTAAGATTTGTCTAGTCAATTGATCACCCAAAGTCTCCTCTGTATAATAGATTTTTCCTATGTCCATGTTTTCTTTGATTTTCAAGTGTCCATTTCTCCCATTAAACCTGTATCTTAAAGGCCATTTCTTGCATTTATTATAACCATGTCATGCTAATAGAACCTTCCCATGCTAATCGAGAATGTCAGACAAAACCATCCCATGCTAATAGAACCTTCAATTGTAATAATCAATTTCTCATACTATAGTTAAAGTCAATAATTTAGACAAGCTACAACCAAAATCAGATTTAATTTAAAAAAATTTTATTTAAAAAAAATAGTTCCAAAACCCACGTCACAGATCATAAAAACCATTAATCAACACATATCCAGAACATTAATTTAAAAAAAAAGGGCAAAACAACTAAACCCACTAAAACTCAACCGAAAACATATTCTTTTCTTCAATAAACCGTAAGGGTACACAAAAATGCTCTCAAACCAACAAAAACAAAATTCCCTAAAAGAAAAAACTCAAAAAAAAAAAAAAAGAAGATAGCAAAGAAAAATCATTAATAATGATTTCACTTCTTGAACTTGGTAAGGTACATTCTCCACTACAATACCAAGTTCTAGTGTAAAATGGGTTTATGAAACGTCAATAGTTATTGTGGGTATATATTTCTTTTGAGTTTTTTGTATATACATATTAACTGTTACACATGCTGTCTTTTTGGTTGCAGGTCTAGTCATTTAAGACTATGGACGGTTTGAAGCACTTATAGCACATTTTATTTCTTACTCAAAACTCTTCTGTCTTCTTTTTCTTCTAACTTGTGTTCTTTCATAATTTGAAATTGACCTACATTTAGCTAGATGATCTAAGTAGTGATACTATTGAGTTCAAGTTATTACAACCGGATTACATAAGTCTCCAAAATAGCTAATAAAAATAAAAAATGTTTACAGTTGTATATAAATAATGCCTACCAACCACATAGGAAGCACTAAGTCTCTTATATCAACCCAGCAAAGTTTCATAAGGTGCCAAAGTCATATCAAGATTTTAAACGATTATTTTACCAGCACAAAAAAGATGTACCTTTATCTCAAATTGATTAACAAGCTTGAATACATAACAACGCCAGTACCTGTTAAAGGCTATGAAGAACAGAGGTCTTTTCGAGTGTTAAGAAGATATGTTAAGCGATCTGTGAATAATGAAACGACAATGACATTCATGTACAATGCCTCTTTCTTCCTTCTAATTTACAACCAAACAGACATTTCATCAAACATTCTCAAGAATAACAATAAGCATTTTGGATTAGGAAAAAAAAAAAAAAACTCTCAAGAATACCAATTGGCATCTCGTCAAACACGTCATTTGCAAAATACGAAATGCTTCACACAATTCTCAAGAAGACACACGCACACACAGAGATAGATAGATGTGAGTCGTAAAAGAAGCAGGTAATCGCAGGAGAACCAGGAAGCATGCAAACAGAGAAGACAGACGAGTTCCAGAAGAAGAAGACAATGAAGAAGCTTACCAGTTGGATCAACGGAAAACGAAGAGAAACGTGCCTGACTATCAGATAGACAAGGGTTTTTACTGTTTCCCTTTCTCCTTCTTCTTCGGTGGAACGGAGTCGAGAAGAGGAAGGATTGAAGTAATAACTATTATTATTGGCGACTTCGTTAATAAGTTAAAAAATAAAATATAATTAATCCCATTAATCTAGTGGTGATCCCTCTTTTGTTTTTATTTATAAAAACATGATTTTCTAAATAGAGGGTAACTTTATTTGGTTAGATTTTTTAATTATACTATATATAAAAAAATAAAAATAAAGTAGTATAAATAATAAAACATAAAGCAATATATCTATAAATAAATATAAAGTAAAAAATATAAATAATAAACAAACAAAGATGTATACATATAAAGTGACTGATAATAATTTTATTCATCTAACATAGAGAGAAATGCATATTTTTAAAAGGATTCATCATATAAATACCACTTTCACTAAAAACATAAAATTATATATTTTCATCAATAAAATTGTTTCAAAACTTATTATTTTAATTATAGTACGTAATTAATTTTTTTTTTTTGAACGAGTAACAAGTCTAATTAAAGATTATAAAGTATTATTTACAAAATACTACATTATTTTAATTAAAATTATAAATCTGCTTTCCTCATTATTTTATTCAATAGTAAAGGTACTTTTTAAAATAAAAAGATTGTCTTTTTGTATAAAATAATTCATATTTAGTTTAATTATACTTTATTTTAATTTAAAATAATAAATTATTTTTAATAAAGATTTAATTATTCGTAAATTATTTAAATAATAATAATAATACCTATTTTTATTTAAAAAATAACAAAGTTAATAATAAGATCACTTATTAGCAAAACATGGTAGATCCAATATAACCATAGATTAAAGAAAATATAAGTACCATGTAGGATACATGGATATTGAATTGAAAAAAAAAGGTCTCCAACATAATCATTAATTTTTAATATGAAAATGACGTGACAAAATAAAATGTGAAAGCTATGCACATAACCCTTCATTTCTAGAAGATGCAACACACAATCACATAGGATATCAACTCATAAAATTATTTTTTTTAAAAAAAAGTGTACACAAAATCCAATGTTATATGATGTAGGAGCAATTAATGATTGCATTAGAGACCATTTTTTAATTTCATTGCTATCAAGTGTCACATAAAAAAGAATTTCCTTCTATATTGACTAAATCACATTGTTTGCATTAGAAATGCTCTTACCTATGAAATCCCTATCAGGTAATGTAGATTGACAATTTTTTTTTCTTATTTCTCATTGATTATCCATGGCAAATTTCACAATGACAATTATTTATGGGTCACCTATGAATGAAATGGAAGACAATGGTTTTAAGTTATTTACATATGAATTATCTAGGAATATAATACACACGGAATAATTTTTTTGAATAAATACTCGCAAATTATCCAGGAAATGATTTACCCAGTCCACATTTTTGACATGTCCACAGATAAATCTTTGGGTATCCTTTGATAAATTTTTATCAAAATTCATGGGTAGTCTTTAAGTATTTTATAGGTATTTACCTAAAGACATGTTGTTTAATGGGTAAACTATGTGCACCCACATCAAAACGGTGCAGGCCACTTTTTATTTATTTGTTTATTTTTTGTTAGAGTAGTTAAAATATAATATAAAAATATATATATTAAAAATATAAATGATATTAAAAATGATGTAAATAAGTTAGAAAAAGAGTTATTGTTTAATATTAATTTTCTAGCAAAATAATGTAAACTGCACCAATTTGGTATAAAAGGGTTTTTTTATTAAAAGGATGAAGAAGCCCTTAAACAGTTAACTCACCATTGGTCACAAGTAGAAGGCAGGAGAAGTGTAGCAACAACACCACCATGAGAAATGCTATCGGATAATTATATAAATGCTTCTTCCTACAAGAAGTGAACTGATCAGGGCTACGCAGAAAGTTGATTAACATGTGCCTACCTTGCCATTAACAATAGAATCCTTAAAAAATTATTATCGTTGTATCTGTAGTCACAATTGATGGGAAGAAAAAGAGAAAAATCTAAAAGAAACTGGAGGAAAGTCCTTGCATTCAGAATATGATTAGTATAACTTGGGATATAATTATTCCAGTTCTACCATCTAAAGAATGAAAGAATTACAAAGTGTGTGTTGGTTTCTAGCTTCACCAGTAGTCTTGGCATGAACATGTCCCATCACTGAAATGGTGGAAACGGTTGCTGTCCCTCAATATTATATCTCTTCTTACAATCTTTGATATCAGCTTTATAGCAGCATGACAATCATCACAAACCCGAAGATTCTTCACAATTCTAATCGGACTTCCCTCAGGGATGCTGATCAATCCAAAGGCAATTGCTAGTTTTTTGCTGTGGATGCTTAGAGATTGCTCCCCTCTCCTCCTCTTCTATGTCACAAACAATTGAATCTACATTAGGCCTATAGCCTTCAAGCTCAAGTAGTTTGGCCAACTCATCCAACTTATCAAAAATTTTATCACTTTCGGGATGTGATCTATCTCCTGCAAAGAACTGATGAACATATTCGCCTCTATCCAACTTTTACCAGCTGTTATCTTTATCCCTGAAACCTCCATCATCTTTCTCACCTGGTTCACACCATCCCAATCTCCAGCTCTGGCATATGCATTCAGCAGAAATACAAAGCTTCCAGAGTGCTGAGGTTCCATCTCAAGAATTTGGTGTGCGGCACAAACACCAAGTTTGAAGTCTCTATGGATTCTACATGCACCAAGCAGAGCGCCCCATGCAACAATGTCTGGCTTGATGGGCATGTTTCTAATGAACTCAAAAGCCTGTTCAAGATGGCCAGCCTTACCAAGGAGATCAACTACACAAGCATAGTGTCGAAGCTTGGGAACAATGGAGTATTCTTTAGTCATACACTGGAAATAAAATTGCCCCTTATCCACAAGTCCAACATGACAACGGGCACATAATACACCAACAAATGTAATGTCATTAGGAAACATTCCTTGAAATCTCATATCTTCGAAGATCTCAATGGCCTCCATAGCCCTTCCATTCATTGCAAAACCCACAATCATCGCACTACAAGTAACCACATTCCTCTCAGGCATCCTCTGAAACACTCTAAAAGCCTCTTCAACAATGCCACATTTGGAATACATGTCTATAAGCGCACTACGGACAAACAAATCCAAGTTATAACCATTATTATCCTTCAAGAAACAATGTATTCTTTTCCCCAGTCCAAGAGCACCCAAATTAGCACAAGCAGATAAAACACTAGCCATTGTGATCTCATTTGGTTTTATCCCCTTATCGCCCATTACTTCAAACATAGCCAAAGCCTCATTAAAGTACGCATTCTGTGCATAACTAGATATCAAACTAGTCCAAGAAACCAAGTTCCTCTCTGGCATTTCATCAAACAGCTTCCTCACAGAACCCATCTAGCCACACTTAGCCAAACCCGAAACCGTAGAGTTCCACGAAACCACATTCTTAACGGGAATTTCGTCAAACACCTTGTGTGCAGCTGCAATCCCCCCACCACATTTGAAATACGAATCCAACAAACTGGTTCCCACATATACATCGAAGCAAACACTGAATTTTATCACTTGGGCGTGAATTTCTTGAATTTCTTGAATTTCTTGAATTAACCATTATTATCCTTCAAGAAACAATGTATTCTTTTCCCAAGTCCAAGAGCACCCAAATTAGCACAAGCAGATAAAACACTAGCCATTGTGATCTCATTTGGTTTTATCCCCTTACCGCCCATTACTTCAAACATAGCCAAAGCCTCATTAAAGTACGCATTCTGTGCATAACTAGATATCAAACTAGTCCAGGAAACCAAGTTCCTCTCTGGCATTTCATCAAACAGCTTCCTCGCAGAACCCATCTAGCCACACTTAGCCAGACCCGAAACCGTAGAGTTCCACGAAACCACATTCTTAACGGGAATTTCATCAAACACCTTGTGTGCAGCTGCAATCCCACCACCGCATTTGAAATACGAATCCAACAAACTGGTTCCCACATATACATCGAAGCAAACACCGAAAATTATCACTTGGGCGTGAATTTCTTGAATTAAACATAAGGAAGCAATGCAGGACTTGAGCAGTGGAGGGAAGGTGAAGCGATTGGGTCTTGTAACAGCGTCCACGGGACAGCGCAATTGAAGGGCGTAGAGTGAAATGGCGTCGTTTTCAAATCCGGGTGTTTCGGAGAAGGCTTGGAGCATGGCGTTGAAGAGGAAGGTGTTGGGGTTCTGGGTGTGGTTGAAGATGGAAGTGGCATAGGTAATTGCTCGGAAACGCCGCGAGAGCAGAGTGATTAGATTGGCGAGGAGGAATTGGTCTTGGTTGAGGTTGACAACAAGTAAGCGAGAGTGGATTTGCTTGAGGTGGTTGGTGGTGGAAGAGCGGTGTAAGAGAGAGTGGAAGGTTTTTGGGAGGTTTTGTGCTGGTTTTAATTCTTGCATCTAACAGATTCAATGGGTTGTTTCTTTGTTTCTTCTTTTGCTTGCCTTGGGCTTGCGCTGGTCATGTTCTGTTCTAACGACTTTTAACGGTCGGACCAGTTAGATCCTCGCAGGCCGCAGCTCTATTTGACTCTTACGCGGCTGAGTTCAAATCAAAATGTAGTTCCTCTGAAGTTTGAAAACATTTTTTTTTTCCAAAGTCCTGCTGACGATTTAGGGTTTGGAGTTTAGACACAGGGTCTTTTGACACTTCTTATAAAATATAATTAACCTAAATTTAAGTCTAATATCATATTTTATTACAATAATATAATATAAAAATTTAAGTTAAACTCACCTGCATATTTTGTATTTTAAAATTATTTAATCTCATCATTTTTTGGTAAGATTGTTTATAAAAATATTTTTTACTGTTTTTTTTCATGGTATTCTTCCTACTTTTTCTCCTTTTTTAATTTTTTAAATTATATTTAAAAAATTTGTTGTAATTATCTAATATTATAGTAAACATTGCGTTGCTTTATTTTTTATTTTTTTATATTTAATTCATTTATATCTTATTCTATTCTTTAAAAATAATTCGATTATATCTTACATACTAAACTAATCCTATAATTAAAAAAAGTGGGAACTCATCAATAATGCTAAAAAGCTGAAAACAATGATAATAAATAAATAATAAGTAAGAGCTTAAGAACTATGTGATACCATAAATGAAAAATGTTGTGATACAAAGCATTAAAACTACTCAATATTTATAATAAAATTTTAATTGTATAAACTTTTTTTTAGTACTTATGCAACTTATTCACTCAAGTCAATTAGCTTTCTAAATGAAAAGATTTTTTTTTTCTTTCGAAGAATAGAGAAGGCCTAAAGTTGATTTAACTGCTAAAAAACGTTTTGATAATTCCCAAATTTTTATATTTTAATATATAGTTTTAAAGGTACCCATGTCGTGCCTTTATTTTGTAATCAGATTAATTTACCTAAATTTGAGAATTTGCAACGCATCCAAAATATGCAAAAAGAAGTAAATTTAATTACTCATTAAAAATTTAAGCAAGCTGTATGCATATCAAATGAATAATTTTATAAATTATTAGTGAATTTAAAATAAAAAATAATGTTTTATGGTTACATATTTGTAACTAGGAATATGAAATGAACCATAAATAACTATATTATGGTCGTGAGCTAAGGCTGATATTTTACATTGTAAATGAAGTTTCAAGCTTCATGATAAAATTTGTGAAGATTTCAACAAATTAACAAGCAAGCACATGATGCTTAATCATTTCATTCAACAAAAGGGTGTGATGTGCAGTGAGTATCTTCAGCTATATGACTGCATTTCACATATGGATAGCTTTAGTAATCCAAAAGCCCCAAGAGATTATCAAATAATAATAATAAATAATGAACAGCTTTCCGTAATGCAGGAAGAAGGAAAACAAAAAAGGGTGAAGAAGAAAAGAGGGGCACAGGTACATTGTACTTAATCAACCTTTGACTTGCCATTAACTTAGAAAGTCTTCAAATGAAGGTTTAACATTTCTCTCTCATGAAGGAAAGGATCAGTATAATTTAGAGTCAAAAACAAAAAATGATTTGAAGGAAAGCCTAGTGAGAAAGTATCTTCTTTGGTTTTTTATCTCCTCCTTCTGCAGCCTTTTTCCTCTCCTTCCTCTCCCTCTTTTTAAGTGCATTCATCTTGCAGTAAGGTTTTAGAGTTGACAGCTATAAACACATCTAACTCCACTGCACCATTCCCTCCCTTCTTTCTCTGATTCTTTCTTTGATTATGTTGAGTTTTGTGTCTTGACTCAAATTCTCTTTAATCACACATTTATAAGACAAATTCAGCAACTCCTTTAAGTGACTGATATTGAGAATGCAATCTTCTTTATATGACTAAGGGAGATATGTTATGTTAAATTGCACCATTCTCCAAGTAGTTGTGGTATCCACTGAAGTTGGTGAAGTAGACAATCGACACCTTTCATTGGACAGACTAGATCACTTTTTTCTAAGTATGTCAATATGTTTTGTTTCTTTTTTAATAATTACCTTTCTTCTTTGCAGTAAATGCATTGATAACGCTGACTAATCTAGCAAGCCAAACATTCATTTCATGTGCAAGGCAATTCTCACTTTGAAATGTAATTTACACTGTACACAAGCTTTTTGTTATTAAAAATATTTTGGACTCTTTCAATACACTCCAAAATTCAGAAAAAAAAAAAGACACAAAAGTATTTTCTTTGAATACTACAAGTAGTTCCCTTCCCCCTCCCCCTCTTCTTTTGTTAATATGTTTTTTAATGGTGCCCAAACTTCAATAAAGATATTAGGGTTAATACTTTGCTGTTTCAACCAAGTCTAAAATGTAATCAGCAAGAGCACATTTGCATGGAATTTTCATTATTTAACCTAGTAAATAGAGTCCAAAGAAAAAAAATTTCATTTTAAAATTTCTAAAAAATCTCGATCTCGAATTGAGTGAGGCTGGCCCCCCTGGAAAGGCTCAGGAGCAGACCGAGCCAGGCGCAGGTGCCAGATTCGAATTAAGAACAAGAGTTTTTAAACAATGAGTGTGCCCCAAGATTGCTCTTGGGCTTGGCATATTAGTGAGTCACTTGAGTGACTCAATCAATGAAAAAGATGATAAACCTCGTAATAAGTAAGTCACTTGTTACAAAATTCTTGCTTATATCCCAAGAAATAAATAACCATGATGTTGTGAGAAATGCTAAGAACATCATCCTGAATCATTACTTGATCTATGGCAATTTACTCATTAGCCAAAAAAAAAGAGCCAACTGAAAGACTGAAGAAAAGTGAATTTTAGACCTTTTTTTTCTTCCTCCTTTTATGTTTCGATGTTTTCCACTACTTTTTATCCTTAACTAGTATTATTTTGCATAAGCATGTAATGCGCCACTATATCTAAATCAAGATGGACCAATCGGTTCAACTAGTACACAATCCACAAGCATTGTTTGACAAACAATGGCACATTCCTTACCACTGATACCGCTCTAGACTAAGAAATTAAACAAATATTTAGGACCAAGTCAACCTATTGCCCAATGGATGAACTGCAAGATCTTGCTTGTTAAACCAGGTAATCATACCTAGACAGCTCAAAGTAAACCATCTGGAAGCAAATAGACTTACAGGTTTTCTTTTTTTTTTTTTTTTTCTTAAGGTTTCTCTAGAGAATTCGATCAGGATTTATCACTACTAAGAAAGAGAGATAATGCATACTGATGATCTTAGGGCAAGCCTATCAGGATTTTACATTGCTTGCAAGACCTCAAAGTACCAAATAATAATTCCTTTGATAAAAATTACAATGTTTCCCTTTGAAATGGATGCTTTTCCCAAACAAATCAATCATTTTGGTAAAACATCATCTTTGATTAAATAAGCTTATTGACCCAACCTTGCTACTTTCTACATCAAAACTAATTTGAGTTTCCAAAACAATGGTAAGTTGTCAGCATTTTGTGTTGCACACTATTGAAACCTTGGACAACAGTAAGCTTGTTTTTATCAAGATCTCTCGGAACTCAACTGTGAACAGAAAAAGTTTGCATTCAAGCCTTTATCACAAGATTCTCTAAGGATTATTTATTTGATATTTGGCACCAATTATAGAAAAAAACTAACAAATGCAATTTAGATCATACCGAAGTGGTGATGGTCTTTTTGCCATCTGTAGCTCTAATGAGGCATCTATATTCAATGGTTTTGCCAGCACTCGCCATTTTATTTCTTCTTGCCTTTGACTTCATTGATGCTAGAGAGTCATACAGCAAGAGCAATAAATAAATAAATAAATAAATAATGACTAAATACATAAATTATAACCTTCAAAAAAAAAAGAACTCTAACAACAGTGAATTAATAAAAGAAACACAGTATTTTAATGAAAAAGACAATTAAACAAACGTACATCTTTTATCAGTGACCCAAACAGAGCCCTTCTCAGTGCTGCGCTCGTACATGCTTGTGAGTTCATTAAGAGACGGATCTGGTTGCAGGAGAACCCAATAACATTAAAAAAAATATATATCATAAACATGTGAATTTCTCATGAACACCTTATCCATTGGGTAGTAAGTACAGTACCAAAGCAAGCACCCAATGAAATTAAGCAACAATCAACAGCCTGTTTGATAGCTAAGATAAACTTTTAGTGAGAAAATGTAGTTTTCTCAAGAACTAATTTTCCAAGCAAGTTTTTCTGAAAAACTTTAGCAAAGTTAACTAATTTTCCAAGCAAGTTTTTCTGAAAAACTTTAGCAAAGTTGTTTTGTGGTGTATCATTATTTCTTTTTAGTACTCATGATGCAAAGAGTAAAGAAAATAAGAAGTTTCATTGCATGTACCAATATGAACATGAATCTTATCGAATAATATTAAAAAATTTCTCGTGAAAAATTTATATATTTTCTTATATTTATAGGTGGGAAAACTAAGATTAAGAAATAAGGGGACTGAGTCAATTTTGATAATTAAACACAAAAATCTTCAAATTTGTGGAGAAGAAATTCATTTTCTTAAGGCATTAAAAATTTTCTCCCCTATCAAATAGACCCTTACTTCCTCACTGCCGTACATTCCAGTTAAAGTATATAAGGGTATCAACATATGATCATGCATTTCAGAGATCAAGTTCCAACCTGCATTCCCTTTCCCTTCCATTTCTCAGGTAATTCATTGATCCCATATCATCTATGGCAAATAAAGAATAATCAAATGGAAAACATAAAAATAAATAAAAGTAAAACTAAATTCTGGTCGTTCAGAATGAATTAACTTGTGCTTGAAATTGTTGCTACGTTTCTGAAATTAAAAACTAATGAAAGAACATAAAAACAAAAACAAAAACAAAGAGAGAGTTCGCATGATAACAGATTGAAAGATCATCAAACATCAACCAAAAAAAAAAAAAAAACGAGTTTTCAGATTCCATACTCGACCACAACCTAAACAGAAAAACATTGAAAAAAAAAAGCGAAAAATCCAAACTTATAAAAAGTAGTGAGATCTGAAAGAGAGTTACCATCGTTATTATTGCCTACTCAAATCTCTTCTACTGTTTTTCAGCCCTGCTCGCTCTTCCACTACCAGAATGATCGAAGTTCGAACCTCTCTCTGTCTCTCTCTTTCTGCTCAATTGGATTTTAGTCATTTTACAAGGGTTTCGTACTAGGAGCGGGTCGTGGGCTTCGGATCCGAATATAAGCCCCGGACCCGCCTTCTTTTCGGCTTTTTCTTTTTTTTTTTTTTTGGATAAATAAAGCCTAGAGTGTACAATCTACCGGACAGTCTTTGCACTGTTAAGAAATCACAGTGGCAATAAAAATTAAGAGTAAAAAGAAAGTTATGATAATGGAATTTTAATCACCGAAGCTATTTTGCGAAGAGAGCGTAAAAGGAAAATTTTAAAATTACAATTAATTTCCTTTTTTTTTTGTGTGTGTAAGTTATAATAACAAATCAGGGTAAACATGTATATTTTTTTAAAGGAAACAAATACTTATTAATCAAAATTGAAATTAATATAGCTTAAAAGATTAGGGGTGACGTCAGTTCTATTTGGATCGATTTAAATCATAATTTGTAAATCAAATTGATGAGTATTGGTTTAAATTTTTCAAACCAAAGCTAAATCCACCTGCCCTTTGAACCAAACTGATTCGAACTAAAGCTATTCAATTTAATTCGGTTGGGATTAATAGGTAAAAATGTTGAACTAGTAAAACATATATAATTAAATAATAATATACATTTTTTTATTATAATTAATATCAATATCTGTCAAAAAGTTTTTTTTATTATGTAAAAATCAGTAATATACTCTTAAAATGCATAATAGGTTTAATTCGATTTATTATCAATTTTGTAAATTATAATTCGTAAATTGAACTGAATTAATCAATTTTCTTAAATGTAATAGTCCAAAAAAATATAAATATAATAAGATAAATAAATAAATATAATAAAAATTACATATTCTAATACAACTAGAAGACTGTGTTGTATATTCTAATACAATTGAAAATTAGGTGTTCTAATACAGCTGAGAGACTACGTAGAATTTTCTATATAAAACTATATTTTCTTCTATTTTAAAACATTCTAAACTTTTTCAAAACCTTAGAGCCATTAAAAGAGGATAAAGAAGCATTTAGAAGGAATTAACGGAGTTCTTAAAACGCATTTTTGAAGAGTAGATTGACAATCAAAGGTAAAATTTATTCTTTTTTTCTTTATATTCTTTAAGAATGGGTTGAAAAAATACATAATTGGAAGTAATATATATACATATATATACACCCACCAATTGATTGAACCAGAAATTAAAAAAAAAAACCGATTAAAACCGATTTAGTTATTCAATATATATATATATATATATATAACCGGTTATATATAACTCAATCAATTATAATATTGAGTTATTTACATATGCTTTATCTAACGGATTAATATATATATATATATATATATATATATATATGTATATGCATATATATGTATATATATATAATATAATATAATGTATTATAACGGATTGATGCTTTATATATAAATGTTACATATTTATATAACCGATTTATATATTTTTATATAAATGTTTCATATAATCAAAATACATATTTATATATTTAGACATTTATAAGGAAAACTACTGATATATATATATACGTGTAAATTACTTATATTATTCACATATATGTGTACATTACTTATTTATATATGTATAAACTTATAGAAGTATATTATTCAGGTATATGTGTGTGTGCACGTATTTTACCTCTATTAAAAATAAATAATAGTTGTAATCTTGTATATCATATATAATATTTTTATTTAAGGCGTTATTGATTATAAACATATACATGTAATTAAATAAACAATAATCATGAATTTTGGGGTATAGTGTTACTATAAGGGTGAAGATTTTATATACAATTCGGAAAATATCTTAGGTGGAGAACTTAAGATAATTGCGACAACGGTACAAGAACTCAAAGAAATCAACTATTGATGTGGATATGACTATTTCATTCATGAATTTTATTTAAAGTACACTGTGTGTATATCTTGATTAATTTAGGTGTATGCTAGTATGTACATTGATTGTAATGATTGATTGTATGGACTGATTTGAATGCATTATGTGTAATATAATATTTACTTGAATCTTGTTGTAGTATTTGACATATGTGTGTAGATTATGCATGTCGCTTAATATTATTAGTTTGAATTATACCTAATTGTGAATGCATGCTTATTTATTGAAAATATAATTACATGTGCCTGCATGATATTTAGATTATTATGTTATATGCTATATAATGTGGTTTGTGTGTTACACTGACAAAAGATAATAAAGAGTTGAATTACGTACTAGGGCGATGACAACAATTATGTGTCATCGTGGGTGTTCTAAATATTTGATAAATTTGGCTTTGGCCAATTGATATTCGATCACATACATGATCGTTGATTTTGATTTTGATAAGACTGATGTTATAGTTAGACATCACTCCGTAGAGGGTCCAGATTTGATGAATGGCCATTCGGTGTTATCATGAGATGATTGATCTCAGGACCATAAAGGGGCACCAAGGTTGAACCCTTTTTGGTCTTAATGACAACTGTAAATAATTTAATGTTTGATTTGCCTAATGATTAACAAGTGTTTGAGTGTATGATATATTGACTTTATAATGTTTGTAATATGTTGGTATGATCCACTAGGCTTCTTGAGCTCGCCCCACTCACTCTTTTTCAGGTTACCAATAAAAATAATTGTGTTGACGAGTATCATGGCGCAGTCCAGTAATAGTAGTAGTATACCTCACAGTCGAGGTGGTATAGGAATATAAATTATTTGTTATTTTCAGTTGTAGGGCATAGGACCTACTGTTCATTTTTGTTTATATCAATCAGAGTACAACCATTGTGCCAACTATTCATTATTTTATTTTGACTTGGCAGTGGGGCCATTGTTCAATTGATGATTAGTTCAAGTTCTTTTTAGTTAATATATCATCACAAGAGTTTTGGTTATTAATGTTATGAATAAATCTGTTTATTCACTCTGATATGTTATGGGATGTGATCTAGTAAAACTAGGAGATTTTGATGAAAGAAATATTAATATCTTGGTTCTCATAAAGTGAAATATGATATAAATGCATATTTGAATGCATTTACGTTTCTAACTGTGAGACAATTGTGTCAGTAGTGACAACTGTTAGAGATTTGAGAATCGAAGTGTTACATTAAACCTTAAACCAAATATGATGACAAATCAAAGTGAACCAAATTAGTATGCTATTGTTGATGCTCTAAGTAATAGTTGTGAGACCAATAAGAAAACAAATGATATTCCCTTGTTCCATCTTTTTATTAAAAAGGCTTATCTCAATAAGTAATAAGAATTCATATATAAAATATCTATGTTTTATTTAAAAGGATGAAACATATAGAATAATTTTGTTATAATTGAATATACATACATGTATATATGCCACTAATTTACTTAAATAAAGTCTTATTGTTTGGTGTTTATTTGTACTTTTTTTCCTCTTTTTTTTTAAGAAAGAGTAAGATAATTAAGGCTGCATTTGGTTTAAAATTTAGAAACAATAATATAATTTAAAAAAATTCAAATAAAATTTTATTTTCTCATAAACAAACTGTATCTTTAACACAAAGTGAAAAAACTAATTTTAAACTGTATTTTTTACATTTTTAAATACACAAAATTAT
>JAJIYU010009374.1:0-17067 GCA_030144865.1 Tinospora cordifolia | reverse complement strand
TCATTTCTATCACCAAACAACCATCCTAAATCCATCATACTAGTGTCCAAACACACATACAAGGGAAATACACAATGGTTCCTCATGTTTGGCTTGGTTTCCAGCCACTAACCTCACAATACCAAGTTCATGAACGGATCTTAATCACTTTAATTCACAAGCTATTGACAACTACTAGTAGATGAGCTCAAAACTTAAAGAAAACTCAAGGAAAATCAGAGAACTCACTTGTAAATCGCCCCTGTCGCTCCTCTCCAAATCCCGAATTGTTTCAGTGCAAAATGAGAAAATCTGCGCTTGAAACATATATATATCTCGCACACGGACCACGGTCGTCGTTAGACGGACCTCGGTCATCGGACAGGTTTTTCTTCATGGACCTCGGTCTTCACTTTATGGACCTCAGTCATCCCTTTATGGACCGCAGTCGGCACTTTACGGACCGCGGTCACCAATGTGACCTAGTTTTCTCGTTTCTGCATTTTTTCACTGATGACCGCGGTCCACAGTGTGTTCTGCACTTTTTCTTAGTTTTTTTACATCACGGACCGCGGTCGGCATTAGACGGATCGCGGTCAGCAGAATGATGCCTTGTTTTTTCACGCTCTTTTTCGCACGTTTCTAGCTATCCGAATGTTCTAATAAATTTTATCTTGATTAAATATCATACAATGATAATTACAAACAAGTTTTCACTCATTTTTATATTTATTTTGAATTTTTAAAAATTTATGTTGACGTGGACACATTATAATACCTAGGGTGATTACAGTCATACCTCTTGGATTCAACCATTATCTACAAGTCAAAAGTCATTTTAGTATTTGATAAGGCATCACAATGAAAAACTTTCAAGGAGAATATTAGTCTGGGTACACAACCTTTCTTTCCTTATTGTTGGGATACAAAACGCTTTTGTAGACTTGAGAAAATAATCATTCATTCCTTAGTCGTTTGTCGTGTCTATTTCCCCTATTTTTCATTTCATTGGTGTTATCGTGACGCTAGATTCATGTCTCTAGGTTCTCGATTTATTCAATGACATATTGGCTTATTCTTCTAAGTTTTGTTTCAGGGTTTTTAAATACCTCTAATGTTGTTGGGTACATGATTTTTGGTCTCAAAAATCAAAATACATGTCATGAATCTAAACAAGTAGGGCATACGTTCAATCGATCATTCAATCTTTGAGTCATACAAGTTCACGCTACATAGTGAAATTTCAAGCTTCCACTTGTGCCTCTGAGTTCGAGTATCCCATAACACACTTGCCTATCGACATAGGCTTCCACTTAGAGATCTCACTACATTCACAGTTTGCAAATGTCTCTATATGACCCGAAACAAAATGGGACGACATTAACTAACAAAATAAATAACATATCCAAAAATTAGGACAATTGACTAGTATTTGGATTTTTATTTCATAGTGCTTTCAATGGGTTCTAAATAAGGAAAATAAATGAAAATCAATTTGGCCAAACCATATATTGAAATTCTCTTAATATTTTTCATGTGATTTCAAAACTGTAGGTTATAAATCATAATTCTTTGTAAATAAGGAGATATTAATTTTTATTAAATTTTTGTGGACCCATGAATCCATGGCTACCCCTAAACATGTGCAAGTCACATGGGTGGAACACCATGATCATGTACACCCTCACCCTACTCATCCTCAATGGGACGTTTCCATTATTTGAAACCATGAAAAATGATCCCATGTGCCATGTAAATGATCAAGTATGCCTCCACCTATAGAAACCATGAAAAATGATTCCATGTGCCAAGATAAATGATCATGTATGCCAAGGTTACATACAAAACATCTCATATGTGTGTATGTGTGGGCACATATGTGACAAACCCAAGATAGAAGTTTAGTGGAGAGTGTTTGATTTAAAGAGATATAAAAAGATTCCTTAACCTAGGAAAAAAAATCAAAAACTAGAAACTTACGTTATGCTCACATGTGAAGCCAAAAAGGGCAAGAATCCAAGGGAAATAAGAAACATTTCAAAGCTTTGTTTTTGTGTGCCCATATTAGAAACTTATTTGATTTCATGAACCACAACATATTAGAATGTTTCCCTATTGATAGAGGAAGTCCAAGAGAGATTAGATTATAATCTAAACTTATTTTGTATTTACACATAGTTAGGAAACTAAATAAGACTTATATATGGTGCTCACTCTTGGATTGGAAACATTGGTGGTCCTACTTGCCCAAACCATGAGATTCACTTGTCCAAATCAATGCAAAACGTCCTCATTGTGTATGGAAAGATTCTCATTGTGTGTGATGTCCAAACTATCCCCATGGTGCTCAAAAACATCTATATAAATCCCCTCTTGCTCACATTCATCACATCCTAAAGCAAAGAGTTGACACTTCCCTCTTGCTTGCTCTTGCCCTCTTCTTGGCACCTCTTCTCATTTTCTTTTCTTTCTTGTTTGAAAAGTTCTTATTTCAGTATTTTAGAAAGTTGTTGAAGTAGTTTTGATTAGAAGTTCTTGAAGTTCTGAAAGTGGTAGATAAGGGGAGCCTCTGCCGAATTCAACAAGAAACTCAAATTAAGGTGGAGGGGATTTCTTGAACTTCTACTTTGCTTTTTCAAATTTTTAGCATATTCACTCTTGTTTGAATTCTAGTTTCAGCATGTTTTATTTTAGTTTTAGCATGTCATATTTTAATTTTAATTTAGCATGTGTTTATGTTTTAACCACTTATGAGAGCATGTCATGCTTAGAATCTATGTTTAGGATTTAATTCAATGTTTCAAGCATGCTATATGATGTTTCCATATTTTCTTGCTTGTTTAAAATTCTGAAATTTACATTTTGGATTTCTGTTATGATTATGTGATCCTAACTATAAGAAATTGAAGATGAAAACCACGTACTGTCATAGTGACCCGAATGGGTGCTATGGTTGTCCGTAACACATGCTTGGAGTATGTGGTTGTAGGGCGCAACTAAGAGATACTTGGTATGTGGCATCCAATAGAAAGTTACAAAATGTGTCTTTTCACTCTAAAGAGGGGTATCTAAATTAGGAACATCAAGGGAGTAGAACCCCTTTCAGTCTTAACATCAACTACAACCAAAACGTTGTGTGAATCATTTAATGTATGAAAGTGTTTGAATTTGGATATGCTATTGATTTGAAATAGTAACTTAGTTATTTAATGAATGATCTACTAGGCTATGTGCTCATCCCTTCCTTCTATTTTTCAGGAAATTGAATTATATGAAGACTATGGATTTTGAAAGTCTATTTCTGGAAAGTTTATATTGTAAGTGCATAATGCCCTAAAATTTGAATTAAAAACTTCTGCTGAATTTTACTTTTGATCTTTAGAGTCATGTACTCAATCTTTGGATTTGATTGAAGAATGTAATCTTTTTTATTGTGTTTGAATAAATAAAGACTTGTTGTTTTCCTTTATTTACTTGCATTATCTTGTTGAATATTAAACTCGATGGAAGTGTATTTATGAGTATTTTAATAAGTGTTTGAATAAAGGAATTGAGATGCAAGTTGTTTATTGTAAATGTAACATAGGACCCAACCCACCATGTAGTTGAGCTTAAACCTGTATCTTGGGGGTTGGGGTCTTACAAAGCTGATATCAGAGCCTAGGCTTCAGGTGCCTTGGGCTAAAACTAGAAAGTCAATCAGTGGCTATTTTACTAAAATTATAAACTCAAATTAGGGTTTTACTTTGAATTGAATCGAATCTTGAATGCCTTGGGCTAAAATTAGAAAGTCAATCAGTAGTTGTTTAACTAAAATTAGAAACTCAAATTAGAGTTCACTTTGAATTGAATTGAATCTTGAATGCCCTACCTTCTATTTTTGAAATTGAAAAACATTTTAGAAAGTGTTTTCAAAAAGGAAATATATATTTTTGAAATATTTTGTTCGGATACAAAGACTATAACTTGAGCTGATAGTGAATAAGTCTTATCCTGAGTAAAGCTAAACATTGAAAGGGAGGTGAGTTATCCCGCCCTAGAAAGCACGGTTGCTAAGCAGACTTTGATCTTGCCGCCCAATCTAGAAGTTGCCCCACTAGCTTGTACGAGTAGTCTAAGTTGAAGAACATCTTTACTTTCTATAAAAAAAATTAGAATGTGAAAAATTAGGGCAAGAAACTGATTAGAAGTCAAAAAAGATGTCAAAGGTGGTATCTTGACTAGACAGAGGTTGTAAGTCAACCAGATTGAACCCTAGGTCTAGAGAAAAAACCCTAGGCAAAAATGGGATGTAGCATGGGTGGAACAGTGGATCAAAAGCATCAATCTTTAGGACATAGGCTAGAGACTGAAACTTGTGTGAAAATAGAAAAATATTTGATTAGGACACGGGATCAGGAAGCTTCTATATCTTCCTATTTCTATGTAAAATGGGATGCATAGGATTTGGGGTTATAGAAGAAGCTTGGACTCGAAGAATGATGGACCATGTGTGGTGAATGATCGGTAACTTTGGCAGAACAGGTTTCTTTATGCTCGGTGGTATGGGATGGTGGAATATAGTGGGCTCGAGAACCTTATTTATCGAGCAATTTGCGAAATTGTTTAGGTGCGACCTTGTTCTAGGTGAAAGCTTAAGTAGAAGGGGTAGAGTGGTATGAGATACTTGAACCTGAAAGCTTAGGTGGAAGCTTGGTACCTTGCTGTGCTAGCTTGATTGTATGATTGTATGATATACATGCTTTACTGTTTATTTACTTTGAGACCAAATCTTGTACCCATAAATGAAAAGAACTAGAAGAAAAACCTTTGGGCCACTAAACAAATTGAGAACCTAGAAATCGAATCTAGATTCATGATAGTACGAATGTTTGATAAATTCAACACCGATGTTGAAAGATGAACTGGGAAGAATTCAAGGAGATCTTCTGCAAAAAGTTATGTTCGGAGGCTACCCTTAAAAAGCTACAAGAAGACTTTGTGTGACACAATCAGAGGGATCTCATCATGACTGAGTATGAGAGAAAATTCACAGAGTTCGCCAAATTCTCGCAAGAACTAATCAAGGAAGAACGAATGAAGACCAACAGATTTGCATAGGGTCTTAAGATTGAGATCCACAAAGTGGTTATGACCTAGGGCCTAAAGACATACAAAGATGTTATAGAACGGGCCTTAACACTTGAACAAGAACTCGACCTGGAACAAAGGTTGAGAGGTAAGAACAATATGCCTAGTAATAAAACATAGAACCTAGAGGCCAAGAAAAGGAATAAGAGTGGTGGGAAGGTACCACAAATTCAGAATCAGGGGCAAAATAAAGATAAACTAAAAAACAGGCAAGGAAGTAAGGACTATGCTATGGGTGCAGGCAGAAGGGTCATTTGGCAAGAAACTGCCCGACTGCACCTGCTTAGGCTCCTCAGCCATGAAACACTCAAGGAAGAGGTCAGAATGATCGTTCTCAGGGCAGACAACAACAACAGAATGCCAATCAGGGTCGTGGTTAGAACTAGGCTAGAATGTTTGCCATGGAGGCCTAAGAAGATCCAAACGCTCAGTAGAAACATTAGTAGTCCAATGTTAGGAAAAAAATTAATTTTTGGAATATAACTAGTGGAAGAGAGTTCTTAAGACTCGCTATATGTTAGTATTTATTTTGACCTTGAATAAGGTTTTGTACCTTTGATTTTCAATTAATGAAAATGAATTCCTTAAGAACTCTTATTACCATGTGTTAAATATTCAAACGAGAAAGAAAGTGTTTGTCACTCGAAATAACAATCCCAAAGCCCACCGTGTGGTCAAGTCCACTAAGTCGGAGGTGGGAAATGGTCAACCTCAAACAGTTACATCAAATAATTAAAGACTCCAGGATGGGTGTGACCCTAAATGAAAAACAAGCCTATCTCTATAGCAAGTCTTGCCATTGGACCTATTACATCATATCAGGGATGAACAAAATGTAAGACGAATGGCTCACACGCTTGATGGAGGAAAGTGAATGGGATAAGCATACTAACCATAGATTAGATGCTACGAATACCCTAAGACTTAAGAAGAAAACACCGTATGGATAATTGTGGATCATCTCACCAAAGTAGCTTAGTTCCTGCCAATCGGATCCATAAATTAAGTCAATAAGTCAGAGAAAGTCACCCAGACACTAAAGGTATGTTGAGGTCTTATGCCTTAGACCTTAAAAGAAAATTGGAGAAAGTATGAACCTAACATTCAAGATGATGCTACTTATGAGGAAGCAGTAGTCAGAATCCTCGACCACAAAGCACAAAGTCTAAGACAGAAGGATATTCCATTGGTGAAAGTGTTGTGGAAGCATTACAGGGTGGAAGAAGCTACTGGAGAACTCGAAAGCAAAATGAAAACCAAGTGTCCACATCTATTCACTAGAAATTTTAGTTATATGCAAAATTTCGAGGAGAAAATTTTTCTAAGAAGGGTAGGTTGTAATATCCTGAAAACTCTGTATTTAATTAAATGAAATTCAAGATCAATTCGATAAATTTGGGTGCAAAATGAAATGGGGCTCATTTCATGACTAAATTTGGCAGGTTTCCGAAAGTTTCATTTAGTGATACGTAGGGACCAAAAATAATCTGAAACGAAGTAAGTGACATAAACGAACTAATTGGACAACATATCAAAATATTAGAACAATTGGTCGAGATTAGGGTTTTCATTTGTCAAACGCCTTCCAAGTGGTCCAAATTAAAAAGAATTGGCATTTAGGATACTTCGGGGAATCGAAATGACCCGAAACGAAACGAGATGACATGAACTAACAAAATAGATAACATATCCAAAAATTAGAACAATTGGCCAAGGTTTGGATTTTCATTTCATAGTGCCTTCAGTGGGTTGTAAATAAGGAAAGTAAATGAAAACCAATTTGCCCAAACCATATATTGAAATTCTTAATTTTTTCATATGATTCTAAAACTATAGGTTATAAATCAGAATTATTTGTAAATAAGGAGATATTAATTTTTATTAAATTTTTGTGGATCCATGAATGCGTGGCCACCTGTAAACATGTGCAAGTCACATGGGTGGAACACCATGATCATGTACACCCTCACCCTACTCAACCTCAATGGGGCGTTTTCATTATTTGAAACCATGAAGAATAATCCTATGTGCCATGTAAATGATCAAGTATGCCCATACCTATAAAAACCATGAAGAATGATTCCATGTGTCAAGATGATCATGTATACCAAGGTTACATACAAATCATCTCATATGTGTGTGTGTGGGCACACATGTGACAAACCCAAGATAGAAGTTTAGAAGAAAGTGGCTGATTTAAAGAGATATAGAAAAATTCCTTCACCTAGGAAAAAATCAGAAAATAGAAACTTACCTCATGCTTACATGTGGAGCCAAAAAGGAAGAGAATCCAAGGGAAATAAGAAACATTTCAAAGCTTTGTTTTTGTGTGCTCATCTTAGAAACTTATTTGATTTCATGAATCACAATATATTAAAATGTTTTCCTATTGGTAGAGGACATCCAAGAGAGATTAGAATATAATCTAAACTTATTTTGTGTTTATACATATTTAGGAAACTAAATAAGACTCATTTATGGTGCTCACTCTTGGATTGAAAACATTGGTGGTCCCACTTGCCCAAACCATGAGATTCACTTGTCCAAATCAATACAAAATGTCCTCATTGTGTATGAAAAGATTCTCATTGTGTGTGATGTCCAAACTGTCCCCATGGTGCTTAAGAACATCTTTATAAACCCCCTCTTGCTCACATTCATCTCATCCCAAAGTAAAGAGTCGAAACTTCCCTCTTTGCTTGTTCTTGCCCTCTTCTTGGCACCTCTTCTCATTCTCTTTTCTTTCTTGTGTGAGAAGTTCTTATTTCAATATCTTAGAGAGTTGTTGAAGTAGTTTTGATTAGAAGTTCTTGAAGTTCTGAAAGTGGTAGATAAGGCAAAACTCTGCCGGATTCAAGAAGAAACTCGAATTAAGGCGAAGGGGATTTCTTGAACTTCTGCTTTGCTCTTTCAAATTTCTAGCATGTTCATGCTTGTTTGAATTCTAGTTCCAGCATGTTTAATCATATTTTAATTTTAGCATGTGTTTATGTTTCAATCACTCATGAGAATATGTCATGCTTAGAATCTATGTTTAAGATTTAATTCAATGTTTCAAGCATCCTATATGATGTTTCCATGTTTTCTTGCTTGTTTAAAATTTTGAAATTTACATTTTAAATTTTTTGTTATGTTTATGTGATCCTAATTATTAGAAATTGAAAATAAGAAGCACGTATTGTCATATTGACTCATATGGATGCTATGGGTGTTCTTAACATATGCTTGGAGTGTGTGGTTGCGAGGCGCAACTGAGGGATACTTGGTATATAGCATCCAATGGAAAGTGACAAAGAAATGTATTTCCACCTTAAAGAGGGATATTTAAATTAAGAACACCAAGGGAGTAGAACCCCTTTCAGTCTTCACGTCAACTACAACCAAAAAGTTGAGTAAATCATTTAATATATGAAAGTGTTTGAATTTGGATGTGCTATTGATTTGAAATAGTAACTTAGTTGTTTAATGAATGATTCACTAAGCCATGTGCTCACCCCTTCCTTATATTTTTTAGGAAATTGAATTACATAAAGACTATGGATTTTTGAATGTCTAGCTCTAGAAAGTTTATATTGTAAGGGCATAATGCCCCAAATTTTGAATTAAAGACTTCCGCTGAATTTTACTTTTGAATTTGAGAGTTATGTACTTTTGAAGAATGTAATCTTTTTCATTGTATTTGAATAAATAAAGATTTGATGTTTTCTTTTATTCACTTGCATTATCTTATTGAATATTAAACTCAATGAAAGTGTATTTATGAATATTTCAATAAGTGTTAAAATAAAAGAATTGAGATGCAAGTTGTATACTTGTAAATATAACATAGGACCCAACCTGCCTTGTGGTTGAACTTATACCTATCTCTTGGAGGTTGAGGGTGTTACATAAACACTTGTTGCATCAAATCCATGTATATGGCTTGTAACACCCTAGAATTTTGTGAACACGTGCACGTCACAAGTAAAGTGAAAATATAAAATAACAAAATGATAAAAATGAAATCAATAATAGTTTTTACAAAAAAATAATAATTATATAATAATTAAATGAATATATAAATTTTAGAATTTATGATGTGTTGAAAGAAATATATATAATAAAAATAAAGATTTAAGATTTATTTGAGAATGAAAATTTTATATTGAGTAACAAAAAAATAATAATACATATGTAAATATTAATAATAAAGATCATAATTATTAAAATACAAATATAGATTATACTTTAAAAAAATAAATTATTTTATAGCTTACTCACGTGAGTGTGAAGGCGCAAGCGCGATGATATGAGTGATTCAAAAATAAAAATAAATTAAATTAACTTTATTTGTACGTGTTACTTTAAAAAAAATATTATATTCCAAAAATTTGGGTTTAGATTTTTCTGAAAATGAAATGAAAAAAATCAAACAAAAAAAGCATATGCTCTAGTTTTTGGCCGAAAAAAAAAAAGAAATTTTCTGGAAATTTGTGGTGCGTTGAGCAAACCAAAATTTCTAGTGCTTTGAGCAAACCAAAATTTTCTGGATTTTGAGTGTCATTTTGGGTGGTGAAGATGTGGAATAATTTGGAAGGAAGAAGAAGCAACGAAGATTAAAAACCAAGGGCATCGATGAGTGCTGGTGGGGACGTTCAAAACAGGGGATTTCGGTTAACTGCTGGTGCATTTGTTGTTTTAATGGAGGAAGATGAACAAGAAGCAAAAACAGAGGAAGAAGAAAACGGTGCAAAGAAGAATCGTGGTTGCTGGTGGTGATTGGGGTCTTGATTTAGGACCAAATTAAAGTGAAAAACGATGAAGATGGAAGCTGCAAGCCGTGACAACGAAGAAGAGCAGATGCGTGCGCGTGATCTGGTTTGTTGTGGCTACTATTGGGGTTTTTGACGATGGGGATTTGTGGGGTTGAGCCGAATTAAAGAAGATGAAGAAGTGATGTGTGTGTATGTGGTTTGAAGTTGCTGTTGTTGGCCGTGGATTGAACAAAGGAAGAAAGGAAATCTGGAAATCTGATGAACGGGTTTTTTGTGGGTTGGTGCATTCACATGATAAAGGAGGAAGAAGCAATGGCTGGTTTTGTTTCATTTTCTTATTTGATTTCTGGATTTTGGGTGTATTAAAACAGAAGCAAGAAACCAGATTTTTTTGTGTTAATTGACCGAAATTTTCTGGATTTGGGGAACGAAAATGAAGAAGTAGAATGCAAAGAAGATGGGCGTTGTGTAATAGAAAAGAAAGAAACCAAAATCTGGTTTTGGTTTAGTTGTCCGTCCGGTAAACATAGAAGAGGCAATGAATGATTTTTGGTTCATCTTTCTGATTTTTTCTGGTTGTAAAAAACAGAGGAAATAAGATTCAAAATTCTAGTTTTGAAAATTCTGATTCTTGGTTGCAAAATAAAGCGACGATGATAAAATTTTGGGTTTAATTTTTGTTTGAAGTGTGATCCGTGCATTGTTTTGGTTGGTAGATTTAGTGTTGTGCGATTTGATGATGTTTTGGCCGAATTGAGGTGAAGATGAAGAGCAAAATTAGCTGAAGATGCAATCTCATTTTTGTACTATGGCTGGCTGTGGTGTAGATGTGAGTTGAAACCGTGATTTGAGGACTAAATTTTCTGGTTTGTGTGTACATCGACCGTGATTTGGGGGGAGGTATGTGTGTGCGTAGTGAATAGCTGCTGTTGCAATTGTTCAAGGAGGAAAGAATGAATAGCAAGATGAAGAAGACGAACTTGGCTTGTGCGTGATTTACAGTTCGATGAATTGCTGAACGTGATTTTGTTTGGATGTGAATTCATCGTTGGTGTCATTCGTGCGAAGAAGACGATGCCAGGTAAAATTTGAACTTTTAATTTTAAGTAGTATGTAAATTATTTTTTAAATGATTTTAGATCCGAAAGCAAAATGAAATTAGAAATTTAGAAACTAGATGCACATAGAAAATAGTAAAATCCCCTTATTCAAATAGAAATGAATTAAAGCAATTACGAAAGTTGGTTTAGAAAATTTATTTAATAATTTAAATTAAATAAATTTTATATTAGATTATTTATGAATTATTGAACATGAGGATTAATTAATTTAATAAAAAATTAAAATTAATTAATTTTATAAATTAGGATTGAAAAAAATAGTTTTCCAACACTTAATAATTTTATTTAATATTAGAAGTTTAAAATTTATAATTCAAATTAGTTAAAAACATGAAAAAAAAATATAAACCTTTAGAAGTTTAAAAGTTTTTATAAAGAGAGAATAAAATTTTAAAAAGTCTTATTTTGTTCGTAACTAAATTAATTACGATATGAATAGATTATTTAAATTTGTAAAGATTTTCTCGTGATAAAGAAATATTTTTGAATTGAGTTAACTTTAGATATAGAAACCTTATTTTAATTTGAAATGAAACTGTTTCAACATGAATAAATTATTTTAGAACCAAATCTAAGTATTAGTGTTTTAAATTATTAGTTCTAATCTAAATAATCATTTGAGAGTGAATAAATCGTAGAAGTTTAAGAATTTATTTTAGAGTTCTTTTACTAAAAGTTTAAATTAGTAAAAAAAAATTATTTTTTCTACAATATAAGCATAAAAATATTTTGAACATAATTTTAATAAAAACTAAAAACCTAAAAATAAATGAGAATGATTTTTATTTCAGCTTTAGATATATTATTTTGACCTGAATAGATTTAATTTAAATTTCATAATTATTTCAGGAATCATTTAAGCTTAAGATTAATTTTATTAAATGTTAAATTTTAGATCCTTACATTTTAAAGTATTGAGTATCTCGAAGGAAAACAAGGTCGCCCTGAGGATTGGCGGAAACAGGTGAGTGTGATTTTCTTGCTCATACGTATTATATAGATTTAAAATTAAAAACACTTGTTTGAATAGTTCTAGGTTATTAGAATTTTATTCGGAAATAGAATGAAATCGTTTGGTATGCTTGAATGATGTGTGATGAATGATTATTTAATTATTGTATGCATGAATAGGAAAATATGCATTTAGACTTTATCATTTATTTATGTAAACTGTCATTCTCAATAACATGCATTATTTGATAAATTTTCTATAGTATTGTGTGATGCTTGGTGTAATTGAGTTTGCTTGTAAAAGTAAACTAAGACAAAGGATTATTAAGAATTTATGTACTAGTGCGATCAACGAGCCTGAAGCGGATCGAGGTGGTATCTCCTATATACCACTGCTTGAGATAGACGAGCTACAAGGTGGATCATAGGTATTCTCAAACCTGAGCTGTCTAGGACAGCTAGAAGTCCTTGAGAGATGGTATTCCGTGCTAGCAAGTACACTCCCTCGGATTGTGACTCTGACAGATAACTAGCCTTCGGCGTTACCTGAGATGTGTTTATGGTTCAGATCACAGGGAATACCGAGAGGCATCTCAACCCTCTTCCGGTCTTAGACTTCGACCAAAACCAAATGAATGTTTGAAAGTGCTTGTAATGTTTTGGATTGGGCCTGTATAATGCGTGTGATGTGTAAGAACAATCCACTGGACTTTCTAGCTCACTCTCATTTCATTTTTTAGGAACATTTGGACATAGTGCATAGCAGCCTACGTTAGAAGACTCGCACTTTTGATTGGACACCTCATGGGGAGGTTATTCGAGATAGAAGGCTCTAGAGGTTACATTTTATTTATTTCATTGTAACCAAACTGCACGTAAAATTTTTATTTGAAAATTTAATTTCACTGTTTTATATGTAATCATCTTGATTTTAGATTTTAAATGATTAAATCAGTGTCATATGAATTTGATGTTTTCATCCGCTGTTGCATTTACCCTGAAGATTTTTCATTATTTGTTACATGAATCTGATGAACACAGAGAAAGGTTATTTTGATCTTTTGTTTCGTGAAATTTGTATTTTCAGGTATTTATCTTAGAACTATTTCTTGTAAACTTGATTTCAAAGAAAAGATTTTAACATAAAAGATATTTTTTAATAGCATTCCGATTCTCAACGGGTGACGATCCATAAATCGTAACGGGAGGTCCGATTGAGAGTCGGAGTGTTATATGGCTGGAGCATTTGTCACACCAAAAGGCATAAGCAAAAATTCATAGTGCCCATAACGAGTTCAAAAAGTAGTCTTATGAATATCTTCTACTCAGACTCTCAATTGGTGATAATCGAATCTCAGATCAATCTTTGAGAATACCTTAGCACCTCTCATAATCAATTCAAGGTAATGGGTGCTTAGCCTTAATAGTCTCCCTATTTAACTAACGATAATCAATGCATTATCGAAGGCTCCCATCCTTTTTTTCACTAATAACGTTGGAGCGCCCCAAGGTGATATAATAGGCCTAATAAAACCCTTACCCATTAATTCCTCGAGTTGAACTTTTAATTCTTGTAATTCCTTAGGTGTCATTCTATAAGGAGGAATCAAAATAGGTTGGGTTCTTGAGATCAATTCAATTATAAAATCAATTTCCCTATTTGCAGGTAAACCAGGTAATTCCTCAGGAAAATTCCTTACTACTAGAATATCATTAATTTTTTATCTCGTTGACCCAATTTCGCTCTTAACCTTTGTATTAGTTAAGGCACACATTTCCTCAAGGGTTACTAATCTTCCCTAAGTATTGGGTCTCTTAGTTACTCTACCCTAAAATACGACTCTTGGCTATCCTAGTACTTGGAATACAACTTGCTTAGCAAAAGAATCCATGTATGCACGGTAAGCAGCCAACCAATCCATACCTAGTATTGCATCAAATTCTAGGAATTCCAACACTCTAAAATCCACTACAGTGTCAAAATCTCCCAACCTTAATACTCATTGCTCACAGACCATATTGGGATAGATTCTTTCACTCGTTGCATTACTTAATACTAACCATGCGGAGGCCCTAACTGGTTTTAAATTTAATCCATTTATAAATTATCCAAATATGAATGACAATGTAGAACCAACATCAATTAGCATATATATGGATGTATCCAAAATAGAAATAGTACCTTCCACCAACATCTTGGTTGCTTCTGGATCTGGCATGATAATAGCCTATGCCATTGCTCTAACCACCAGGGTATCAACTGCTGATCCAATGAGGGTAGGGCACTCAAATTTTTGATGTCCGGGTTAGCCACACTGAAAGCAATGTCTCTCCCCCATCTGTCTAAACTATGTAGTTTTCATTGGGACTTAGAACTTGAACCTATGTCATTCTTATTACTACTGCTCTATAGATTTTGTCCTCCCAACTGACTCAATACTGGACTAGACATGCCTCATGTCGATGCTATTTCCAATGTCCAAGTATTAGTTGATGAGTTTTGATACTGAGTCTTTGGCCTGTGGTTGAACTTCCTCTTCTTGAAGTTCTTTTTTTTTTTTGCCATCCTTGGTTTCTATATGTAGAAACTAGAGCTTGTACTACTCCACTCTAAATCAACTGCACTTGTGGTGGTTCATCATTATAATCCAATTCGTAGCGAAGTGTTCTGTAGAACAATGTCTCAAAAGTAGAACCATACACTGTCTGATGAATGTTAAGCTTCAATCCTCTCCAATAGAATCCTACTCTTTCTTTTTTGTCCATCACAAGTCCCTTAGCATATGATTCTAATGGCAAGAACTTGTAGGTATATTCTTTAACTGACTTGGTTTCTTATCGAACTGCAAGAAATTCCACCTTTCTTCTTTCCCATTCTGCTCTAGGAACAAAAGCCTCTCGGAACACAAGCCTCTAGAAACAATTACCGAATTCGACCCAACTGGCCACCTGGCATTCTGTTGCCAAAATAGATAACCATCATCTTGTTGCATCACCCTCTAGCATATGCGTAACAAATAGAACTTGATTATCTTCCTCAAGTTTCATAAGTCTCGCTATCTTCTCAATGTTCAGTAGGCAATCCTCAATATCCCTCCACGGTATTCCTTTGGTTTTAGATTTATAAACTTTTTAAGAAGCTTGCCTTGTGACTTATTCTTCTTATGTCTAGGATGTTCTTCCTCAACTGTTTCATGTTCTACTGTAGGAGGATCAGTGGGCATCACTCTATGTACTTCTATTACAACTCCATCGATATGCTAATGAATGGTAGCCATCGATGCTTGAAGCATTTCTCCCCAAATCCTTATCAATTCTTGCACTTTTGCATATCTGTTTGCTTAGGTTGGGGTGGATTGGGTTCCTATGGCTGTCTTCATGGATTACTTCTCGGCATTTTAATTTCTATTATAATACATACCTATTTACTGTCATATGAAGTAATCAATAGACAAATGCACACATGAAACTTAACTAATATTTCATTGAACCATACTTAGTATGTACATCCCAAAATGACCCACCAATTGTACTCCTACAGTTCCTTACCTTCTTTTCCTATATACACCCCAAAATACATCCATGACTTAAGTTATAACTACTACTTATATACAACAAAAAACTTGCTCCCTACTACAATTAGTCCAATGACCGACCACAACTATTATAGACTCGTTTCGTCTATTTTTCTTTACCCCTTGAGGGTTCAGCTTCCCTCTTCCTTTTCTTATCAATATTGACACTAGATGAGCTGCTACTGGGTGCTACTGCAACAACTATTGGACTTACCACTATAATATCGGTTGTTGTAGATTCTTACGGCACAAGTGGGTGTAGCGCTCAATTTACCATGGCTTCAAGGTGAATTAACTGTGCTCGCAAATACTCGTGAATGTGATAAATGGTATAAAGAATGTTGGTAACCCATGCTGGTAGTGGCTCACTAGGTCAAGGTTGGCGAGACATTCTGTAAACTACTATGTCTACCTGCCCAAACTATTGTTAAGCCTCTTCCATCACACATACCTTATTTAAGCAACTTTAGATATATTACATGTCACACACACAGGGAAAGATCTAACTTATTTTCAGACATTCAGAGTTATATATACATTCATCAGAGTCATAAAATAGAGAAGTAGAGTTCTACAATTTGACGACCCGCATTTTTATCATTAGAACGACGGATCCGACGTTCATGTACTCAGTATATCTTTCTCGAATTTTAATGAGAAAATACAAAATTTTTCCAATTTTTCTCAATTTCGGATTAATTATTAAAGGAAATGAACATAATTTGAGAAAATGAAATTTTAAGGAGAAAACACATTAAAGTATTAGGAAAATGTGTTTTCTTGAGGAAAATAATTTATGGAATTGATTTATGAATTTTTGGAACAATTATTAGATTTTTAGAATGATAAATGAAATTTTTGGATGAAAAATATGATTTTTGGAAGAAATAATTAAAATAAAAGTTGAAATTGGGTGTAATGTTTATATTTTGATGGAAAATGATGAATTAGACAACTTATAATTGTAGAGGATGAAAAATGCAAAATTTTGATATATAATACACATATATATATGTATATGTGTGTATAAAAAAAACAAAAAAAAAAAAGTGGGCAGCTTCACCGCACGGGCCGAACGGCTCGTGCGGGCTGAAGCAGGTCGGGCCGCACAGGCCCGACCACGCCGAATCGGGCGCGGGCCTGCTGCCGGCGCCAGTTCGGGGCCCAAATCGTGGGCAGGCCCATCTATTGGCCGGCCCACGCGCCCAATGGGGGTCCAAGCCCCCTGTTTTGTCTTTTTCCACGAGATTTCCTATTTTTTCTTGAATTTTGGCTCATTTCTTGGGGATTTTTAGCATTTTTCAGCACAAAAACCATGGGAGCATGTGGTATTTAACCCATGGTTTTGGCCATCACTTCATGGCCTCCCTTGTGGCCAATCCAGGCTGCCAACTGGACATCCAGCATGTGAAGCTAGATGCCACCTGGATGCCACATGTCATCCATTCTTGCCATGCAAGCCTCTCCCATGCAACAAAACTCCCTCTTGAGCTCAAACCCAGAAATTTTTCAGATTTCTGTAGCTAACTTCCCTAGCTTGGATCTCCTTCAATCCTC
>JAJIYU010009373.1:0-17064 GCA_030144865.1 Tinospora cordifolia | reverse complement strand
ATTCATTGCATTTCTTTCCTTTAATGTCATTAATATCTCTCTTGGTCGTGCATTGCCCTTCGTCATTTGTAACATGACATCAACCTCATCTTTGGCCAACCTACCCGCGTATGAGTAACCTTCAAGATATTTAGCTACCAGGTGATTGTGGGTATCACATGCTACAGTCAAGATCCATATACCCTCACTCAGGTTCTTTCCATTCAACAAAACCGGACAACCACACTTATTCGTCCCTGTCTTTGATCTTCCTTTTACTTTTTCCTCACTATCAACACGTTGCTTTTTGAGTCCTTTTTTGTACGACCCATATCTTTTACAAGCAAGATTTATTCTTGCTCGTCGACCCTTTCCACTGACGTCAGAGTTTTTTATTCTTACAACAAATCCATTAATTTTACCCTGATGTTGTGCCCATGATATCATTTCTTTTCTTGACCGAAATGGACCCGGTGGTGTGAATTGTTCAGTATAATCAACAATTATATCGGTGCATCTTTCTTCATTCTACAATAATCAAAATAAGTATTAATTAATCAACCGAACAGGAAACAAGTGAGTCTCGGCCACATAGGGCTGAGACTCATGCTTGAGTCTCGGCCACACAGGGCCGAGACTTGTTCAGTGAGTCTCGGCCACGCAGGGCCGAGACAGTCACTCGTGAACTCCTTCTTCCCAATGCTTTTCTAAACACAACAGGGTGCGAAATATACCTCATTTACGCACATTTCACTTGTAGAATCCATTTCTTGTGCCCTTTCGTTCAAATATCAAGTGAATGGTAAGCTTTCTTGATGCCCTACCTCACCCAACGAAAATTATTTTAAACATGAGTTTGAGCATTTTGAGCATCATTTTAATCTAAATATATGATTTACAATATATACCTCGAAGAAAAGACGTTTGAATGTTCGTCGGAATGCTCGTCGGAGTCACGCCGGAGTAGTTCGTCGGAGTCTCACCGGAGAAGATGAAAATGATGTGAAGATGGTGGTGGGGATGAGTGGGGTCTTTAGTGGGGTAGAGTTGGATAATTAGTTGCCACATAGGATTAAGTAGGGTAATAATTAAAGATTTTTTCGTTATTTCATTTAGAGATAAAATTGAATTAAAATTATGGAGTGTAAACAGTTAACTTTGGGGTGCCGTTTTCTTCCCTTTTCTTTAAAAAAAAAAGAGGTGGGACTAACGCGTCTGCACGTCTGCCCCTGCCCCTGCGTACCACACGTATGACGTATTGTGAGCGAGAGACTTAAAACTCCAATCGGAGATAGAAGACGCGCGCGCACACACACACGCTAGTACACGTGAATTCAATCGACCAGGTATTCAACTGAGCGCGACATCGCTTACGTTGTCCCACAGTCTTCCTGTTCTCGTCGGACGTCCGGCCATCTCTACGACCACCGGCGCCACCACGATCTCCGATTCTCTGCCGTCAATTGGCCTTACAGATCATTATCTCTCATCTCTTTCTGTTCTTTTTTTTTTTTGAGGCGAGGTCGATTGATATTGATAAAGTTTTCTCGACAAGGACAGGCCATGGATAGAACGGCGAAGAGGGCGAAGACGACTATTGGAGGAGGCGATGTCGCCGAGCTATGGAAGCGAGAGGTTGGTGAGGTGCTGCCCAGAACTTTTGCCCGCCAATTTGCTGCCTCTCAGGTATTTTCCTATCATGAATCCTTACCCAAGTTTTTCCTGGGGTTTCTAAGCGTAATTCTTGTTTATTTTGCATGTGGGTCTGTCTATTTCCACGGAGAGCTCATTGGTAGTTGCTAATTACAGCAGCACTATTGGGCAATTTCAAATGTTTGATTCTTGGTTTCGTGGCATTGTTGTTTGGTTATTGTGGGTTTCTCATTATCTGCCGTGTAATCACTGTTTTAAATTTGTAATGAGTTATGGGTTAAATTGATAACGACTCTTCGGTTTACCTCTCCTTTAAATTATTATTATTATTTTTTAAATCTTTCTTCGAAACTCATTGCATTGGCTGATTAATAATGACTTAAGTTTGGATTGTTTATTTGAATGTGATATTCAGGTTCTTTAGATAATTATTCAAGTGGATGATGATGGTTATTTTTTAATGATACTCAAGCTTTTCTCATTATGTGGCTTCGGTTTCATGAATCTGCTTTCCTCACTCTATTATTAAATTTCAAGTATTTCTATTTTCTTAATTATGTTTATCAATGATTTTTTAGGTCTTGCTAAACCTCTCTCATTGCCATGTATTGTAAATAGACGTCACTCTTCCTTACTGGCTCATTGAAAGGTCTTCTTTGCGTGTGACCTAACTGCCTAATTTGTAAAATGATTTGTGCTGTACTGGTTTTTCTTTTGCTATGGTGATGCTCCATATCAAAATCACCTCATGACAGGGTTGAATGATGGGGGAG
The DNA here is from genome assembly GCA_030144865.1 of Tinospora cordifolia. Lineage (NCBI taxonomy): Eukaryota > Viridiplantae > Streptophyta > Magnoliopsida > Ranunculales > Menispermaceae > Tinospora > Tinospora cordifolia. The sequence goes on along the minus strand of JAJIYU010009373.1, from coordinate 14,659 downwards.
AGAATCTGCAAGGCTGCAGCAAAGGCTGTCTGGTAAATAAATTTGGAAACTTTGGAAATCTAGAGTTAAGAGAGGTAGTTCTCTTGGGAAAAGGGTATTGAGGAAATGGGTGTTTGGAATTTGGGATTATGTTGTGTTCAGACTATGGATGAGATGACTTTTATCATTTAAGATTTAATGTAAATCAAGATGCTTGAGGTTGGGTTGGAACATCTGAGAATTGGTTCCTCATTTTATTTGGAGAAGTCAACATCAAAGAAGTTTGGAGGTTTCTCACGCCATCATTTGATTCAGATGAGAATTTTAAACTGATAATGATAAAATACATAAAAAAGACACTGATAAGCATTTCAGGCTACGTTGGAGGGGAATAGAATCTAAAGAAAGCTTTTGGAGCTAGAAACAACAGGAAACTTCTGTTTCTTGAGGAAACACATGAAGAATATATTCATTGTAAGGAATAGCTAGATGGGCTAATCTCTTGCAACTTCTCTTACGATGTGTCATGGTTTCATAAATATTTTCCTTTTGATGCCATTATTTGCCTTTATTCTTAATTACACTTACACAGACACACACACACACACACACACACACACACACATACACATACATACACATATATATACTTGAAAATTAAAATATCTTGTGACCTTTAAATTTAAATCCCATAATCTCTAACTTAATATGATTATATTTGAATGCTCTTAATTATATATAATATATTGTATAGTGATCAATGTAATCCTCTCTACCAAAAATCTATATAAAGGGGGTTTTTATCTTAAGAAAATTATCAACGAAGAGAATAATTTCTCTTTACATTCTCTTATCTTCTCTCTTGTTTTCTTGTATAATTCTTTATTTTCTTAGATTTTCTCACAATTATTTAGGTTAATCTTTCTTATATCAATTCTACTTAAGTTAATAACATGTTATCAACACGAGTTTTTGGGTCAATCAAGAAGAAAACCATAATTTTCTATTCAAATTATTATTTTTGCCTCAGCTAGAATGTACATGACATTTTTAAATTCATGTCATTTCATCTGCTATTATTTTTGTCATAGTCGATCAAGGCTATAAAGATCTTTTTCTCTTCCTCATTTTTTTTCTTGTTTTCATTCTTGTTTTGCTAATAATTATTTAGCTGAGTTTTTTTTTCTTCTCTTTCCCTCTACTATTGTCTTTATTCATATGAAGCTAAAACAATTAGTTGAGATTTTTCTTAATTATTAACCACTTGTGAGCATTGAGATGATGTGTTCTCCTTCTGCATTCAAAAGGGATTTTGTCTGCCCTAATGAACGGAGCTAGGGAATGGATTGAACCAAGAATCTGAATTCAAGTTCATTGGCAAAGTTGGAGGTTCATTACCATTTCTTTCTAAACAGTTTTTTTTTTTTTTGTTTTTTTGTTTTTTTTTGAAAAGGAACCTAATATGTTGCACTAAGAAAACTAAGTTGTGTACTTATCTTACTACTTACATGTCGCCTATCTTTTTAAGCACATCATCTCTTCTTTTATTTATTTATAATAGTTTGTTTGTTTTACAATGTATAGCAAAATACTTAAAACAAGATGTTGAGTATTGAATTTATTTTTATTTATTTATTTATTTTTTTAAATAGAGTTGTAGTTGCATTAAAAGAATTTTTTTAACATTCAAAAAAATTATTATTACTTTGGATTTTTTAATGTATCATTCTCAATTTTTTTGGGTAGTAGAAATACCATGATTATTTGCTAGAGTCTCAAATATACATTTTTATTGGTTATTTTAATGATATTAACTTTAATTTGGTAGAAATAGACTAACTATGCTTGTATTGGTTCTTAGTATTATTTTATTGCAACTGAAAATGAGTGTATATTTATTGATCATACATAAAGCATTTAAGTGTATATATATGTTGATGCAAAAATTGACCAACAAAGAGATAATAAGTAAGAATGGCAAAGATAGTAAACAATGCTATGTTTATAGAAAAAGCCAAGGAAAAACTCTTTTTATTATGTTGAAAAATTTGATACGGTAGAGAACAATAGGTATTAGAAGGATTGGATGTCCTTTGGCTCGTGTTGTGTGGGTATTTATAGATGTGAGTGTGCTCTAGTTTCCTATTCTTGTAATAAGACATATCGAAAATTACTAATCTCGGATAAATTTTGGGGTGCTCTTATTTCCTTATCGGGAAGTGGATTCGGAAGGATAATGTTGATCTATAATTTTTTTTTGATGAAGTCCGCCGCATGTCTTGGCTATTTCATGTTGGCTATTTCATGAGTGTCTTTTTGTGACAGACATACACTCTGATATTTAAGTAGGAGAGGCACTCGTCTGTTGTCAGAGAACCATTGCGCCTCCTCATCTTTTCGTCTCATCTATTGGATGTGGTCCGCCTGATTTGTGTTGATTTCTTCTTATGATTCTTATTCCTAGTTCCTTTCCTAATAAATTGGGGATCCATCTCAACCATCTAGGCGCACATATTCTAAAGTTACCGTTGTGCTTGAATTTTTTACCTACCTTCTGAAGGCAACAATAATCGTCTTCTTTTCTTTGTCGCTAACTTCTACCTTTGTAGCTTGGAATCGGTTTTTGTAACTTAACAAAGACTCTGGATATCAGGCAAAGGGTGAAAAGACTATCCACCTTCTTTTGCCTCTCTTGCATCTCTTGGAATTTCACCATGAACTTTTGTGCAAGTTCTCGAAATGATGAGATGGATTTGATGGTGAGATTCTAATACCACTTCTAGTGGGTCCAGTGAATTTGGTCTAGAATTGTTTTTTACACATGATTGTGTTGTTATAATTTTGGAATAGCATCTAGGCTCGGTAGTTCTCAATGTGCTCTCAGAGATCCATTGTGACCATATAGGCCTTTCCAAAATACATCTTCTCGCCCTTAGAAGGAGGCCTATTCTCGATCTCCTAGGTAAAAGGTGATGGGAGGTCTGTATGTTCATCTTGGGGAACTCCATCCAAGGAGGAGGAGTGATCTTTTGGTGGACCTTTGGAGGCTCGATCCTGCTTGCGAGAATAATTCGCTTTCTAGTTTACTTGGCCTTGACTCTTGGATAGGCCATGTCGATATGAGTACTCTATCACACTGTGTCTCCTCTTCTTGTTCAAAGCTTTCCTAAGGTCATTCGATTGAAGGTTTCGTAGCAACAGAGGAGCGAATTGAACAGAGTTCACCCATTTGTGCCTGGATTGAATGCTAAGAATTATTGGAGGAGCATCTCCTTGCTCATTTGCACCATTTTGTTATTGTTGGGCTATGGTTGGTGTGGGAAAACCATCAGATCATGGTGTGCAAGGTCTGTTGTTGTTGTTCCATCGTCATTTGTGATATCCTTTCAATTGTCCTTTCTAACACGTTAATCCAGGCAAATTTTTATGCTAAATTTTTCTTCCTTGTTGGTGGTTTCCCTCGGTGGGAGCGTGGGGCTTTTGGTGATGTCATCAACTTAGTAGTAGGAATTTGAACAGTGTCATGACTCATCTTGGACATTAGTTACAAAGAACGAAGCAAACTGTCCTCGCCATAGATTGCGTCAAATGTTGATGCAAAAATTGACCAACAGAGGGATAATAAGAGGACAATGGCGAAGACAAGTGGACAATATCATATTGAGGGAAAAAGCCTAGATAAAATCTCAAAAACTTTATCACTATAAAATAGTAGAGTGTTGAAGGATTGGATGCCTTTGGCTTATATTATGTGGGTATTTATAGATGTGAGTATGCTCTAGTTTCCTATTATTATCATGACATATACGAAAAATAAGTAATATTGGATGAATTTTGAGGCGTCCTTATTTCCTTATTAGGAAGTGGATCTAGAAGTATAATTTTGATCCATAATTTTCCAGAGAAGATTTCTATTAATAACCTCCCTTATCCTATTCGAAGGTAGTCTTCAATCAATAGGCTGAGGACGGGGACACGAGGCATTCGTCCTTGACTTGATAATGCATGCTCAGACCTATCGATAACTCATTTTTCTATCTTGCCTGCTCGAATGGGTAAATCCCATTCTTATTGTGAGCTTACTTGTGAACTGCTTTGTTCATGTCTTTAGATTTGTCTTTTTGCTTGACTTGGCATATGCGTTCAGAATGTGTTTGGCTTGGTTGTAGTCTCAAATATGCTGTGTCCCATGGTATATTTGGAGGTGCATGTCGCGTGGCTCTATTGCATACTCGGCTACGAACCTCTCATACATGTGCTTGGACATACCTTTATGTATGTGTGTTCGAACATACATTCTTGTATGTGTGCTCGGACATACATTTCGTTAGGTATTTTCTTCAATTTTTCCTGCTGCTTTGTTTGATCCATCATGGTCTGAGCTCAAGGTACAACAATACATGTCTTATATTTGTACTAATGGTATATTATATAGGAGTATATAATATATTCTTTTCCCCAAAGTAACTCAAGTATAAATTTTTATGTATAAAGTAGTAACACATACATGCATACATACATATATATATATATATATATATATATATATATATATATATGATTATTTCTTTTTACTCTAATAATTATATGAATGTTATGAAAGATGAATAATTCACATGAATACATATATTGAATTTTTGCCTTTGGTGCACGAGCAAAACAATGATTATTTTGGTGAAAAATTCTCATTTTCTATTCAAGTGGTATTCCATATTCCTTGAAATGAATTTTGTCTTCGTTAATAATTATTTATATGAATGTGAATATTATCATCATAACAGAATATATAGGGGTAGCCAAGATAAGAAAATGGCAGAAGCTTACAATTGAACCTGCAAAATAATATCATGGTGATCATGATTTCGAACAATTGGAATTATGCTATAAGACAAGAAAAAGGCAAAGGTTTACAGATTGACCTTACTAAAGGCCATGTGAATATATGTCAAAATTTCGAAATAAAAAGGCATTGACCTTGTAATTGTAGTACGGTCAAATATTTGGTTAGCCTTTATTGAGCATCAATTAAGGTTAATGAAATAAAAAGTCAAAATAAATATGGTTGATGCCAAGACCTGCTATATAGACCACTGTGGATGTCAAAAATTTGAAAATCTTAGATTTTCTGGTTCCTAGTGGATAGATCAACGAGGAAAATGTTAAATATTGTTATATATATATATATATATATATATATATATATATATATATGTATGTATGTATGTATGTATTTTTGTTTCATTATTCTTTTTTTAGTATAATATGCTTTTATAAAATATCTTTTTTAAATGACTTATATGTATTTTTATAAAATGATAGATGGACTTTTATGGATAATGTTTATATTCTGAATTTAATAAGGAGATGTGTGTTTTGTTGATTGTGCAACAACACATACGATTCTTCTAGATAAAGAATAATTTTTTGGGTATGGAATTAGCTAAAACCAATGTAACTACAATATTAGGCATTGCAAATATGATTAACGACCAAGAGCAATTATAATTTTGTTTGATGGAACAACATTCAGCATTTATGATGCCTTATATTCTTTTGAATCAAGAAAAAAATTGCTCAATTTTAAGCATATTTATAAAAAAAGATATTATATTGAGTCTATGAATGAAGGAAATGAAGAATATTTATATGTTACTTCAACTTCTATTCGGGGCAAGAAATATGTTGTCATCTTAATTGTACTTGACAATTAATAGACATGTTAAAACAAATAATGCCATGAGTAAGAAATTGTGTGATTCAAAAACATTTTTCATTTGACATGATGTATTTTGCCATCTAGGGTTCATAATGATGAGGTGAATAATAGAAAATTCACTAGAGCATCTACTAAAGAATAAAAGGATTCTTTTCCTAACTGAATACAATTATGTTGCTTACAAGGAAAATTAATTGTTGAACCATCTCCAGTCAAGCTCGCTATTGAATTCCAACCTTTTCTAGAGTGAGTTTAAGGGGATATTCGTAGACATATTCATTCACCTTGTAGACTATTTCATTGTTTTGTGTCTTAATTGATGTATTCACTAGATGTTCACTAGTACGTTTACTATCAACTTCAAATGTTGCTTTGCTAGGTTACTGACACAAATAATCTGATTAAAGGCTCAAGTGCTTGATAGTCCAATTAAGACAATTCGTTTTGATAATGTTCGTGAGTTTTCATTCCAAGCTTTCATTGATTATTTTATGTCAATTGAGATTAATACTCCGTGTTCTATTCCTTATACTCAAAATGGTTTGGCTGAATCTTTGGTTAACCATATTCAACTAATCACTTGGCTCTTATTAATGAGAACGAGGTTAGAAACTTTTGCATGGAGACATGTTGTTCGTCATGCGATAGCTTTAATTCACCTTCGACCTAGAACTTATTATTAAGACCTTTACAACTTGTATTAGGTCAACAACCAAATATTTCACACTAAAAAACTTTTGTTCTGCAATATATGTTCCTGTAACACTTAGTTGTAGGAGTGAAATGGTTCCTCAATGAAAACTTAGAGTTAATGTGGATTTTAGCCCTCCATCTATTATAAGATACCTTGAACCTCTTCGATGAACCAATTTTTTTGCTGTTAGGGGAGAAGGAAAGCCAAGTTTAAAAGAATGACATGGAAAAATTTCTTATAATTCATAATCTTTATCTTATTATGGTCCTCGTACAAATCAATGTGAGTTAGATGTTCAAAAGATCATTCATTTGAGAAGAATTGTAAGTGAGTTACCTAATGCATTTACAGATATAAAGATAGTGATGAAATTACATATATCATTTGCAAATGTTCCAAGAAAGGTTGACGCTTTTGAAGGGCAAATCCCAATGGCACATGAATCGATAAAACGCTTGAAGCATGGAAGGCCTATTGCCAAGAAGGATACAATTCTTTGAAAGAGAAAAAAGAAAGAGTAAACGAACAAAATACTACTCATGAAGTAGTACTACATCAACAAGTATCCACTAAAAAAAATCAATAAGTTATGTATATACCGAAAAATTGTCCCTTAAAGTGGACAAAATGCTTGAAAATTAAGAGATATAAATAAGTTATATATACACAGAAAAATTCTAGATCAGAATAGTATTGTTCTAGACAATATATTTGCCTTCTATGTATCGCTTGATATCTATAATGATGATGATCTTGAACTAAGAATGGTTGACGAATGTTGACAAAGAAATGATTGGCAAATGTAGAAAGAGATAAAATTAAACTTATTGAAAAGATGAGAAGTATTTGGACCAGTTGTTCGAACACCCATTTATGTAAAGCTCAGTGATTTTGAAATGGGTATTCGTACGAAAGAGAAACCCAAAAAAAAAAAAAAAGAAATTACAAGATAAAAACACGACTTGTAGCTTCTTGGTATTGATTACGAGAAAACTTTTTTTTTTTTTTTTGGTCATTGACACAATTACATATTGCTTCTTAATAAGCTTAGCAATCTTAGAAAAAGACTTGAAATGTATCTAATGAATGCTGTTATTTCATATTTGTATTGTTCTGTTGATGGTGGTATATGCATAAAAAATCTCTGAAGGATTCAAAATACATGCAACAAATAATGTAAGACCTCGTAGTATGTATTCAATAAAATCATAATAGGTTTTATATATATTAAAGTGATTTGGTCGCATGTGGTACAATCACCTTAATTAATACTTAAAGAAGGTTATGTGAATAATGAATTTTACTTGTGTATTTTTATTAAGAAATTATCAATTGGATTTGTGTTTGTTCTATATGTTGATGACTTAAATATTGTGGGAACTAGTAAAAAAAATAAAATAAAATAGATAAAACGTCTAATTACTTGAAAAAAATTGTGGGATGAAAGATATTGGAGAAACAAAGTTTTTTCTCCGCTTGTCGATCAAGAGTTTTGTAAGTGGTGTTCCAGTCCATCAATCAAATCATATTGAAAAAAAAAAAAAAAATTTAAACCAATTTTATTTGGACAAAACACATCCATAAAGTTTTCTTACAGTAGTTAGGTCCCTTGAAGTGGATAAAGACCCTTTTTGTCCTCATGAAAATGATCAAAGAGCTTCTTGGTTTAGAAGTACAATATCTTAGTGCTATTGGTGCACTTATATACTTAGCAAATTGCACAAGACTAGATATTATTTTCTCTATCAATTTATTTGTAGATATAGCTTTGTACCAACTTGAGGACATTGAAATATCACTAAGCATATATTATGATATCTTCGAAAAACAAGTGATACATGTTTATTTTACTTGAGAAGAACATTTGGTAGGATACACAAACACTTAGTTTTTATCAAATTCTTACAAAGCAAGGTCACAAACATGGTACATTTTTACTTGTGGTGACATGATGATATCATGATGATTTGTGAAGCAAATAATGATTGCAACTTCTTCAAATCACTCTGAGACTCTTACAATTTAAGAAGCAAGTCGTGAATGTGTATGATTAAGATCTATGATCCAATATTTTCAAGGATCATGTGAATTATCTCTTATTAAAGATTGCCTTAAAACACTATATAAAGATAATGTAGCATGTGTTGCATGGTCAAGAGAAGAATAATATATCAAGAGAGATAGAACTAAATTTATTCAACCAAAATTCTTTTTTATTCATAAGCATTAGAAGAATGGTAAAATTGATGTTTAACAAATAAAGTCAAGTGAAAATCTTGTAAAGCTATTCATAAAAGATTTGTTAATTACAACATTGAAGAAACTTTTACATAATAATATGAGGTTGCGTTCAACTCAAAGACATTTTAAGTAAAACAATGTAAAAAAGTTTATATATATATATATGGATGTATCATAAAGGGGAAATAAAAGATGTGTTATTATTTTAGTGCGTTATAATCCCTTAACTATGGTCTTGTTTTACTGGATTTTCTAGCAAGTTTTTTAATTTGCTAGTTCTCATGAGAATTGTACTCTTTTTTCTTAGCTTTTTTATTTTTCACTTGGTTTTATTTAGTAAGGTTTTAATGAAACATATTCTTATACAGAGGATAAAATATTATATATATATATATACACTCTAACATTTAAATATCTTGTAACCCATAAATTTACATCCCATAATCATTAAATTAATTAAATTATTTAGATGCTTTTAATTTGATTTATAAATGATTAATGTAACCTGTTAGACCAAAAATCTATATGAAGAAGTCTTGTATGTAATGGAAATCATCAATAAGGGGAACAATTTCTCTCTATGATTTTTGTATCTTCTCGTTGTTTTTCTTACATAGTTCTTTATTTCCTTAGATTTTCTTGTAATTTGTTTAGTTTAATATTTCTTTATATTAGTTCTACTAAATTATATATATGTATATATATATAAATGTATGTATGTATGTATATGTGGGTGGGTGGGTGGGTGTGGGTGTGTGCGTGCATGCAGGCGCGCGTGCGTGTGTACCTATGTATGTATGTAGCTGAAAGACCACTAAGGTTTCTATTGGTTCATAATCTACAATTTTGGTACAATTCAAAAAGTTAGAGTAGGAATATTGAATTTTGCAGTTTTGGAAAATGTCATTTTCCTAAGTAAGATTTCAGAAAACATTATTTTAATTAGTTTGATTAATTGGATTTATAGTATTTATTTTCAGCTTGCTTTTACCTTTTGGCTACAAAGGTTGCTCTTGAACCAATAACCAAATAGATCTAAGTTTCTTTTTTTAGTGTATCTTAGGCTTGTAACTACTGTCCTGACTACCTTTTTTCCATTTAGGATCTTGTTCTTCGTCTTGAACGATACAAGACACTAAAAAAGCATAGAGGTTGTGTGAACACTGTTTGCTTCAATGCCGAAGGCAACATTCTTGTGTCAGGCTCTGATGATAGAATGGTTATGCTGTGGGATTGGGAAGCTGGGCATGTCAAACTCTCATTCCACTCTGGGCATCACAACAACGTTTTTCAAGCTAAGATAATGCCATGCACAGATGATCGGAGCATGGTTACTTGTGCTGCAGATGGGCAGGTAAAAGTCCTTTCATTAGCAAGAATAATACTAAAAGTAAAGGCTTTGGGTGGAAATGACTTGTTTTGTCCATTTTACAGTTTTCATTTTATTTCACTTATACATTATCTTGGTCACAACATCTCTGGAAAATTATCTAAGATTTACCTGCATCAACGCAATATCATCCTTGTGGTCGGTAGGCCTGATGAGTGAATTTCATTGGTACAGATGATAGACGAAGAACATGGGAATAGAATAATAGAAAGATGAAGCAATAATTAATCATGTACTCTATATTCACCATCCTAATAAAATGATACAAATCAACTAATTTATTTAATTTCATCTATAGCAATGAAATTCTAATTTATACTTTGGATTAAACAGCTAAAGGAAATAGAAAACCTACTAAAAATTAAGCAACTTAAACTATTTACTCACACTAAAAAATGACTAGGGTTTATCTTAAATGGTTATATCATGCCTGTCATCGGCAATCCTTCACTTAATGTTTTTCTGTCTCATGTAACCAAGAACAGTATCTGAGCCTCTGAATTCCTTTACAGGCTCAGGCTGTCCTGTTTAGGACAATCTTTGCTGTTCTTCTTTAATATGCTATTCTTGTTTTATGCAATGTTTCCATATCATAACAAGAACTCTTAAGTTTACCATTCCTTAATTTTAGGTGAGACATGCTCAGATCTTAGAAAGTGGACAAGTGGAAACAGTAATGCTGGCCAAGCATCGTGGACGGGCTCATAAGTTGGCAATTGAACCTGGAAGCCCATACATATTTTACACGTGTGGTGAAGATGGAGTAGTTCGGCATGTAAGTTCTAGTACCCCTGCTCTTAGATTAAGGTTTTTCTCCTGCATCTTTCATGAGTAAATCAAGTGTATGTGGATCATGCCTTTATGATCATAGTTGGTGAAAAAGAATTAAATTAAAATTCATGCTGCTCTTAGCGTTTCAATCTGGGTTCAGTCTAAGTTCTGGCTTGATAACATCTACTAATTGTCTTTCTCTTAAACACTTCTTGGGTTGAGTTTTTAAAATTTTTACAAAATGAAAGTAAGTTGCAGCAGTTGCCACACAATTGTCTCGAGGTTGTGCCCTTATAGTCTCTTGGTGGATGTTGAAGAAGTCCCATCTCCTTCCATAATTCACTTGCCTATTTCTTTTAGTAATTCTTACTTTATCCTTCACATTCAACTATGACATGTATCTTGTATTTTTCTCTTTTTCACAGTTTGATTTGAGAAGTAGAACTGCTACAAAGCTTTTTACATGCAAATCTTTTCATGACAACTCAAGATATGTGCCTACTGTTCAACTAAATGCAATCACAATAGACCCAAGGAACCCAAATCTCTTTGCAATTGCAGGCAGTGATGAGTATGCTCGGCTATTTGATATCCGAAAATTCAAGTGGGACAGATCTGAAGACTTTGGGCAACCTGTTGATTGCTTCTGCCCTTCACATCTGATTGGTAATGTGCATGTTGGAATAACAGGATTGGATTTCTCTGATGAGGGTGAGTTGCTTGTAACCTACAACAATGAAAATATATACCTTTTCACAAGGGACATGGGAATGGGTCCCGACCCTCTTCATCCATCTCCATCATCCATGGGAAGCAATGTGGACACTTTGAGACTTGATCTTGCTTCATCAGCTTCTCCAACTGTTGCTGAGGCTGGTGATAGACCTGGACCACAAGTCTACAAAGGGCACCAGAATTATAATACAGTGAAGGGTGTAAATTTCTTTGGTCCCCGAGCTGAATATGTGGTGAGTGGATCAGACTGTGGCCGGATCTTCATCTGGCGGAAGAAGGATGGGGAGCTTCTGCGTGCCATGGAAGCAGACAAGAGTATAGTGAATTGCATCGAGGCTCATCCACATGTACCTATTCTTGCCAGTAGTGGTCTCGAGCACGATGTAAAGATTTGGAGCCCACAAGCCATTGAAAAAGCATCCCTCCCTGCAAATTTTGAACAGGTACATCTCTTTCTTGAGCCATTTCTGTTGGGCATAGTAAGACATCTTGTCCAGTGTACGCTGATTTATCTATCTCCTTTTCGAATTGTTCGCCATGACCAATTCTTTGCCTGGAACATCACCAAGACAGAATTTGGTGACTGGTCTGTGCTCTTAGATAAACATGAACCCAAATCAAACATCTATCTTTCCTATTTTTTGGCTTAAAAACATGTTTCTTAGATCCAATTGGGTTGGGGTTGGGAGGGATGCGGAGAAAATTCTAATTTCTCTGCTGGTCTTTGTTCATAAGGTTCTAAATCCTGATGGAATTACTTGCTTTGCCATCGGTTTTGACGATGACGATGACGACGATGACGACGACGACGACGACGATGACGATTTCTACATTGTGGATGCTTTTGACTGTGACATTGTCAATGAATCTGGTGATGATGACGATGATGATGATGATGATGGTAATTCTGATGATGACTGTGATGACAATGACAACAACAATGACGATGACTTCAACAATGATGATGATGATAACACATGTTGTGATGATATTGTAATTTCGACATCCAGCTGAGATTCAAGAGAAGTCCAAGTTATGCATATTATCACTTCTCATCTCCACAAGAACTTATGTTAAGAATCCTCCCACTGGCAAGGAGGAGGTGGAACTCAGCCAACAGTGGCGAGGACAACTTGGTCTCAGCTCCAGAGTTGTTAGAGTTCATCTTTAACAACAGTGGCAATGGTGATGATAACAACGACTACAACAACGAAAACAACAATGACAACGAGGGGGATGGGGATGCTGGTAATGGTTCTTCCGGTGATGTCATGGCAGATACTTGCAGAGTCAACTGATTTTGCTGACAAATTGTATATAGTATAAAGGAGATGATTTTTAATTTTTAAAATGCTGTTTCAGTATTGCCTTTGAAGCCAGTAGGTCCATCTTATATTCACAGTTAAATCATGCCAAAAACTACTCCAGTTTCTTCTGTCGAGTTGGAGTTTCACTAATTAGGCGCTTGTCTTATAATAGCATTTGCCCAGTGATTTTTATTTTGCAAATACTGTTTCGGTATTCTCATCTTATAATAGCATTTCCCAGTATCTAGTCAATATATATATATATATATATTGGTGAATTTCTTTCATGGCTTTTAATACTTGTTAATAACGAGAAACACAGTGACTGCATTGCTGTTATATTATATTAAAAATAAAAGAAAAAAAAATTGCATTGTTGTATGCAAGACACTTTGGACATTGTGGAGGTTGTAATAAGGATAAATGTACCCAATCATACATATTTGTACGTTGCTTTTGTATTAGAATTTATGATTTTTTGGTCAGCTTTTGTGCTAAAACTCGCTCTTTTGTGTGTGTGTGTGCGCGCACGCACGCGCGTGTCTAATGTTTCAAGCAACTGCTGAGTTCTGTCCAGTGCAGTAGTTATCAATCTTTAAAATTCTGTTTTCTTAGAAGCATGAATAAAAGAACAGTACTAGCAATGAAGGAAATACAAAAAGAGGCACAAACATTGATGAGTCGTTTTGGCACAACACTTACTAGTCACATTCAAATAAAAACACGGCTATTAATCAGAATACTGATACAGCAACTTTTAAATTGATGCCGACTTCAATATCTTGAAAGCTTAATGACACACTACGCGAGGGAATATTGATCAACAACGAACTTCCCAAGTACATCACTGGGTGAAGCACTCGTCCAAAAGGGAAACATACTTGAATTAAAGAGAATAGTTGCATACATACTCTTGTCAAAACTGATAACCATGAAATAGAAAATCTGACAAACGCAGAGTTTGATATTTACAATTCTAGATGCAACTTTCTAGCCAAAATATAACAAATATAGAAAATGATCTTATCTTTCATACATGTAACGAGATTTGATGCAATTAAGCTTCTAAGTAATTTGGCTTCATAACCTGCCCATCATAACTTTAAGAGGTAACCTTGGCTGGTCCTTGAATAACCGATGGTATAACAATCTAATCCTACTCCATGAAGATAATATACTGGACAGTTTTTGATACACTAACCCTAAATTCTAAAAACATTTAGATTTTGTTATCTTAACACCAACACCTGGCAAAATTAACTATACAATGTTTTGACTTAGTAGTCTCCCCTTGTTTGGTACAAAAAAAAAAAAAAAAAGAAGAAAAATTTTATTATAAAAATCCATCTACAAAATGACCCTCTAATACATCAAAGCAAATTAAAGCAAAGAGTGCAAAATAAGAAAAATAATGTCATATCAAAAATTCAAAAAAGATGTGACAAAACCACCATAAAAACGAAGTACAAATAATACTCCCCCTTTTGCAGCAAACAAGGCAAAAATTAATAGTAGCACTTTAACCAATATAGTTGCAATAGTTAAGTTAAACATCAAAAGTAAATGAAGAAGTACATGGCTCCCATAAATATCTATTACTTCACCACCTTTAGAATCTTTGGTGGAAACACAATGCTCCCTATAAAGAGTGGCACAAGGCTCAAAAGATAATAAAATTTTGATTTTGATTTTGATTTTTCTTTTCTTTTTTTTTTTTTTTTTTTTTTTTTTTTTTTTTTTTTTTTTTTTTTTTTTTTTTTTTTTTTTTTTGGCTCCACTTTCTTTTTTATATAATAATATTTTTATATATCAAAATTAATATAATA
>JAJIYU010009372.1:0-17147 GCA_030144865.1 Tinospora cordifolia | reverse complement strand
ATTGGTTGTTTGAAACGCCTAATGTATGCAAGTGTTTGAATTATGGATGTGCTATTGTTTTGAGTTTGAAAAATGGTTGTTTGATAATGATCCACTGAGCTATGTGCTCACCCCTTCCTCTTTTTTTTAGAAAATTAAATTATGAAGGCTATGAAAATTATATAGTTTTTTATTTAGCAAGTTTCTATTTTCTTAAAAGTTTCCTTTCAATGTAAGGGCATGTTGCCCAAGTTTTAAGACTTTTGTTGTAATATTTTTATTTAAAATTATGTCCTCAATTTTATTTAATTAATTGAGTTTATAAATTTCAGTTATTTCTTATACTATTTCCTTATTAAATTCTTAATTTTAAGTTATGTACGGTTAAATACGATCAAGGCATGAAATGACTGAAACAGAAAGTCAAGTGTGTGTCGCTTTTAAAGTAACACCGGCCCGACCCGCCAATTGGTTAAGTCCATCATCAAAATAATGGTGGTTGTCCAAAACTCAAAGAACGTGGGGGTTGGGGTGTTACACTATCATTGTAATATAAGTGATACTATGGGTGTTCTTTACATATATTAAGTGTATATGGGGCTCATCACTATGTGTGGACGGGTATAACCCAAAGTACTAAGAATTTGGATATGAGATCCTTATTCCAATGGAATATGACAAGATGAATTGTCCTTCTATCTAAGAGTGGAGTATTTGATAAGAACATCAAGAGATTATAACCCCTTTCAGTCTTAATGTCAACAATAACCAAAGATGTTGTTTGAATCCCCTAATTGTTTACAAGTGTTTGAATTTGGATGTGCTTTTGATTTGAATTAGTAACTTAGTTATTCATGGAATGATCCACTGATCTATGTGTTCACCCCTTCCCATCTTATTTTTTAGGAAATTGAATCATGAAGATGATTAAAAATTAGATAGAGTTTTAAATTTGGAAAGTTTATATGTAAGAACATGTTGCCCAAATTTTGATTATTTAAATTAAGACTTCCACTGAATTTAATTTTTAATTTATGTACTCTTTTGGCTATTTGAAATTCATGCATGTACTTCTTTATTACTTTATTGAATGTATAAAGATTAAAGATTTTCTTTTATCTCCTTGTAATAGTCTTATTAAAATACAATTAAATTGTCTACGTTGTGTGCTCATTATGAATTAATAATACTTGAGATAATTGAAATAAAATGTGATGCAAGTTGTAAATTTGTAAATGTAACATGGCCCAACCCGCCTTTTGGTTAAGTCCAATTGAAAGTCTCAGGGGTTTGGGTTTTAGAGTGTCACTTGGGGTACTCTGGCATTATTTGTGAGGAAAGAAAGATGGGAGCCTCCGTTGGTGTATCAACTATTGGCAGTTGAACAAGATAACAATAAAGATCAAGGACCCTTTCCCGTGCATTGATGACTTGTTTGATAAGCTTAGACTTGTCACTGTATTTCAAAGATAGATTGTAATACACCAATTATTTTTGTATGGAAGTATACATATATGTATGCATGTATATACAATTTATTTGATTAATTGGTTAATCAATTAATTAATTGGTGCATATAGATTTGACATATTATTTTGAATTGATTAATTGGTGTAGACACACACACACACACACACACACACACACACACACACATATATATATATATGTGTGTGTGTGTGTGTCTATATATATATATACACACACATATATATGTATATGTATATGTCCATACACACACACACACACACATATATATATATATATATATACATATACGTATACATATATATATATATATATATATATATATATATATATATGTAATACTCTGAATTCTCTGTACTCAATCAAATGAAATTTATCATCAATTTAGTGAATTTGGGTGCCAAATGAAATCAGGTTCTATTCAGTGCTAAATTTAGCAGGTTCCAAAACTCTCATTTAGTGACCTTTAGGGACCCAAAACAACTTGAAATGAAGTAAGGTGACATGAACAAACTAAGGGGACAACATATCCAAAAATTAGAACAATTGGTCGAGGTTAGGGTTTACATTTGCCAAACGCCCTTTAGGGGGTCCAAATTAGAAAGAATTGTCATTTAGGGTGCTTCGAGGGATCAAAATGACCTGAAATGAAATGAAATGACATGAACTAACAAAATGAATGACATCTCCAAAAATTAGAACAATTGGCCAAGATTTAGATTTTCATTTGCCTAGTGACCTCAATGGGTCTTAAATGAGGAAAGTTTTTGAAGAAAAATCACCTAAGGCCAAACCATACCTTAAAATTTGCATTAGGTTCATGTGATTCTAAAATTATATGATATAAATCATAATTTCATGTAAATAAAGAGATATTAATTTTTATTTAATTTTTGTGAACCCATGAAGTCATGGGCACCCCTAACATGTACAAGTCACATGGGTGGAACACCATGATCATGTGTACCCTTATCCTACCCTAAGCTCCATGAGATGTTTCCTTTATTTGAATTCATGTAGAATGATCCCATGTGCCATAAAAATGATCAGGTATGCCACCCCTATGAGATGTTCCACTTAGTATTAAGAAACCATGAATGAATAATTCTATATGCACTATGATGTGATCATATATACCATGCTCTACACACCAAAAACATCCCGAATAATCCAAATTAGAAGTTTCTAATTTAAGAATAGAAGTTGCTGAAAAATGTTTCTAAACACCCAAGGAACAAGATTAGAAGTTTCTAATCCAAGAATAGAAGTTGCTAAAAAATGTTTCTAAACAGCTTAGGAACAAGATTAGAAGTTTCTAATTTAAAATAGAAGATTGCCAAATCTTGTTGATTTGGTGTGCATAAGAAAAGGAATCAATTACCAAAACACATTGGAAAGTTCCCTTGCTCACAATATCACACCTAGATTAACTTCCAATCAAAGAATAGTAAGTATTTTAGATCCTTTTTGTGTTCACTCATAAATAGGAAATCAAATGAACCTTATATCTTGTGTTCACACTAGGAATGGGAAACCAAATCAACCCACATTCTAAATCATGTGCACACTTAATCTATTCATTCTAAAATGTCCCCATAGAGGAATGGAAAGATTTCCTAGTGTGAGCATGCCCAAACTGTCCCCTTGTGCTCATGAACATCTATATAAAACAACCTTGCTCACTTTGATCTCATCCCAAAGCAAAGAGTTGACATTTTCCTCTTTGTTTGTTCTAGACCTCTTCTTGGTACCTCTTCTCACTTCACTTTTCTCTCTTATGTGAGAAGTTCTAACTTCAGTCTTATAGTGAATTGTTTTAAGTGATTTTGTTGGTGTTTGGAAGTACTTGAAAATTAGGAACCCTTGCTAAAATGTT
Source organism: Tinospora cordifolia (assembly GCA_030144865.1). Classification (NCBI taxonomy): domain Eukaryota; kingdom Viridiplantae; phylum Streptophyta; class Magnoliopsida; order Ranunculales; family Menispermaceae; genus Tinospora; species Tinospora cordifolia. Next base: position 13,804 of record JAJIYU010009372.1, on the reverse strand, counting down.
TGGAAGTGCTTGAACATTAGGAACCCTTGCTAAAATTTTTAGGAGTAAACATCATCAGGTGGAGGGGATTTCTAGAACTCCTATTTTACTACTTCAAGCCTTTAGTGCATTCATGTTTTTAGTTTTTTTTATCATGTTATCTATAAATTTCAGCATGTTTAAATTTCAATTTGAAGCATGTTTGATCATGTTTTAATTTCAGCTAGCATATTTTTATATTTTTAATTCACGCACGATAGCATAACATGCTTAGAAACCATGCTTAGCATGTTATTTGTGTTTCCCATGTTCTCTTGATTATTTAAATTCTGATATTAATTATTATGATCTTTTTTTCATATTTATTTGAATTTAAATATGAGAAAGTGAAGATAAGAAGCACATAACATCATAGTAGTCTAAGTGATGCTATGAGTGTTCTTTACATATGCTTAGTGAATATGAGTAACATCATTAAGTGTGGATGTGTTTTAAAATACTTGGAATGGGGACATGTGATCCTTATTTCCAATGGAATGTGACAAGATGAATTGTCATTCCGTCCCAAAATAGGAGTATTTTAATGAAATACATTAAGGGATTAAGAATCCCTTTTGGTCAAATATACAATACTAACAAGATATTGTTTGAAATGCTTACTGCTTATAAGTGATTGAAATTGAATGTACATTTGATTTGAATTAATAAATTAGTAGTTTGATGAATGATCCACTAGGCTATGTGCTCACCCCTCTCCTTTATCATTTTCAAGAAATTAAATATGATGGCAATGGAAACCTGATAGTAGCTACATTTAGAAAGTTGCTATTTTTCTTTGGGAAAGTTCCTTTTTTTCAATGTAAGGGCATGTTGTCCTTTTTAGATTCATTTGACTTCTGCCAAATAATTTTACTTTTGAATTTTAAAGTTATGTACTCTTTCTTTTAATTATATGAATTCAACAATGTATTTTTTTATTTTATAAATAAAGAGTTTAAAGTTTTCCTTTATTCACTTGTATTATCTTGTTGAATTTTAAACTCAATAGAGGTGTATATATGAATATTTCATTTAGTGTTAGAATAAAGAAATTGAGATGTAAGTTTTGTACTTTTAAATGTAACATAGGACTCAACCCACCTTGTGGTTAGGCTTAAACCTGTCTCTTGGGGGTTAGGGTGTTACAAAGGTGGTATCAGAGCATAGGCATTAGTTGTTGGGCCAAAATTAGAAAGTTTCCTCTGATACCAAAGGTCAGAGCCTAGGCTTTAGGTGCCTTGGGCAAAAAGAATAGAAAGTCAAGCCTAAACATGTGTTGATTAGGCTAGAATTAGAAAGTCAAACATTAGTTACTTGACAAGAATTATAAACTCAAATTAGGGTTTCACATTGAACTGAATTGAAATTTCAATTCCCTACCTTCTATTTTTGAAACTGAAAAATGTTTTAGAAAGTATTTTCGAAAAGAAAACATATGATTTGAAATATTTTGTTTGGATACAAAGACTACAAGTTGAGCCTATAGTGGGTAAGCCTTGTCCCGAGTAAAGCTAAACATTGAAAGAGAGGTGGGTTATCCCGCCCTAGAAAGTGCGGTTGCTAAGTAGACTTCGGTCTCGTCGCTCAATCTGAATGTTGTCCCACCAACTTATATGAGTAGTTGGAGTTGAAGAACACCCTTGCTTTCTATAAAAGAAAATTAGAAGGTAGAAAATTAGGGCAAGAAAGTGAATAGAAGTCGAAAAAGATACTAAATGTGGTATCCTGACTAGATAGAGGTTATGAGTCATTCGGATTGAACCCTAGGTTCAGAGGGAAGACCCTAGGTAGAAACGTGGTATAGTCATGGGTGGCACAGTGGATCAAAAACATAAATCTTTAGGAAACAGGTTAGAGACTGAAACTTGTGTAAAAACAGAAAATTGTTTAATCAGGACACAAGACCAGGAAGCTTTTATATCTTTCGGTTTCTATGTAGTATGGGATGCATAGGAATTTGAGGTTATGGAGGAAGCCTGGACTTGGAGAATGATGGACTATGTGTGGTTAATGATTAGTAACTCTGGCAAAACGGGTTTCTCTATGCTCGTTGGTACGGGACGGTGGAGTATAGTTGACTTGGGAACCTTAGTTATCTAGCAATTTGCAAAATTGTTTGGGTGCGGCTCTATTTTGGGTGAAATCCTAAGTGGAAGGGGTAGAGTGGTATGGGACACTTGAACCTAAAAGCTTAGGTGGAAGCTTGGAACCTTGGTGTGCTAGCTTGACTATATGATTGTTTGATATGGATGCTTTAGTGTTTGTTTGCTTTGAGACCAAATCCTATACTCATGCATGAAAAGAACCTAGAAGAAAAACCTTTAGGCCATTAAACAAATCAAGAACCTAGAAACCAAATCTAGATTCATGATAGTATGAACGTTTGATGAAACAAATATTGACGGGTTCAAGAAGGGTAGCAATGGCCACACATCGTTTCAAGAAACCAATGAGAAGTTGGTGGCGTATAATGAGGATGGACCTTGACACAGACGTTGAGAAGATGAACTAGGAAGAATTCAAGAAAATTTTCTATGACAAGTTCTTCTTAGAAGCTACCCTCAGAAAGCTATAGGAAAACTTTGTAAGATTCCATCAAAGAGATCTCACCTTGATGAAATACGAGAGGAAATTTACTAAGCTAGCCAAGTTCTCTCAGGAACTGATCTGGGAGGAGAGGATGAGGGCTAATAGGTTTACTAAGGGTTTCAAGATTGAGATCCACAAAGTAATTATAACTCTAAGCTTAAAGACATATGGGGATCCTAGAACATGAACTCAACTTAGAACAGAGGTTGAGAGGAAAGAACAAGAGGCTTAGTAATGAAATAGAAAACCCAGAGGCCTAGAAAAAGAATAAGAATGGTGGAAAGGTACCACAAACCCAGAAATAGGGGCAAAATAAAGATGAACTAAAAGAACAGGCAAGGAAGCAAGAAATGTGCTATGTGTGCAGGCAGAAGGGTCATGTACCAAGAAACTGTCTGATTACACCTGCTCAAGTTCCTCAACCACAAAAAACCCAGGGAGGAGGTCAAAATGATTGTTCTTAGGGCAGACAACAACAACAGAATGCCTACCAGGGGTAGAATCAGGGTCGTAGGCAAAACCAGGCCAAAGTGTTTGTTGTTGAAGCTCAAGAAGATCAAGACTTACCCTAGAGACCTTAGTGTAAAAAAAAATATTAAGAGAACGTGATTAGCCCTTTATTTAAAATTGCTATATGTTAGCATTTATGAATTTTAAGCTTTGATAAGGTTTTGTATCTATTCTTTTCAATAAATGAAATTTATTTCTTTGAGAATCATTGTTGTTACTGTTTGAAGGTTCAAAATAGAAAGTCCGGGAATAAAAAGTGTTAGTAATAACCCGAGGCCTACCGTGTGGTCGAGTCCACTAAGATGAAGGTGGGGTATGATAAAGAAACTTCGACATTTAAATAGATTGCAAACTTTAGGCTGGGTATGACCCTGAATGAAAAACGAGCCTATCCCTACAACATGTCTTGCCCACCAGATCTTTTGCAATCAGATCAGGGGTGAACAAAGGCAAGATGAATGGCTCACAAGCCTAATAGAGAAAATTGAATAAGATAAGCATAGGTTAGATGTTGAGGATACCCTAAGACTTAGGGAGAAAACAATTATGGGTAATTGCGGATCATCTCACTAAAGTGGCTAATTTTTGCCAACCAGATCCACAGATCAAGTTAGTAGGTCTGAGAGAGTTACCCATACACTAGAGGCTATGTTGAGCGCTTGTGTCATAAACATTAAAGGAAATGGGAGAAAGTACGAATCTAGCCCTCTCACATCATCCACTAGGAGGAAGTGAATATTCAAGATAATGCTACTTATGAGGAAACAATAGTCAGAATCCTCGACCATAAAGTACAGAGTTTGCGAACGAAGGATATTCCATTGGTAAAAACATTATGGAAGCATCAAAGGGTGGAAAAAGCTTTTTGGGAACTCGAAAGTGAGATGAAGACCAAGTATCCACACCTGTTCACTAGAAATCTTTAGTTATATACAAATTTTGAGGACAAAATTTTTCTAATGAGGGTAAGTTATGTTACCTTGTATTCTCTGTACTCAATCAAATGAAATTTATCATCAATTCAGTGGAATTTGGATGCCAAATGAAATCGGGTTCATTTTAGGGCTAAATTTAGCAAGTTCTAAAACTCTCATTTAGTGACCTTTAGGGAACCAAAACAACTTGAAATGAAGTAAGATGACATCAACCAACTAACGGGAGACAACATATCCAAAAATTAGAACAATTGGTCGAGGCTAAGGTTTTCATTTGCCAAATGCCCTTTAAGGGGTCCAAATTAGAAAGAATTGTCGAGGTATCAAAATGACCTGAAACAAAATGGAATAACATGAACTAACAAAATGAATAACATCTCCAAAAATTAGAACAATTGGCCAAGATTTAGATTTTAATTTGCCTAGTGACCTCAGTGGGTCTTAAATAAGGAAAGTTTTTGAAGGAAAATCACCTAGGGCCAAACCATACCTTAAAATGTGTATTAGGTTTATGTGATTCCAAAACTATAGGATATAAATCATAATTCCATGTAAATAATGAGATATTAATTTTTATTTGATTTTTGTGAACCCATAAAGTCATGGCCACCCCTAACATGTGCAAGTCACATCGGTGGAACACCATGATCATGTGTACCCTCACCCTACCCGAAGCTCCATGGGGCGTTTTCTTTATTTGAATTCATGTAGAATGATCCTAGGTGCCATGAAAATGATCAAGCATGCCACCTTTATGAGATGTTCCACTTAGTATTAAGAAACCATGAATGAATGATTCCATATGCACTATGATGTGATCATATATACCATGCTCTACACACCAAAAACATCCCAAATAATCCAAATTAGAAGTTTCTAATTTAAGGATAGAAGTTGCTGAAAAATGTTTCTAAGCACCCAAGGAACAAGATTAGAAGTTTCTAATCCAAGAATAGAAGTTGTTGAAAAATGTTTCTAAATACCTTAGGAACAAGATTAGAAGTTTCTAATTCAAAATAGAAGATTGTAAAATCTTGTTGATTTGGTGTGCATAAGAAAAGAAATCAATTACCAAAACATATTGGAAAGTTGTCTTGCTCACAATATCACACCTAGATTAACTTCCAATCAAAGAATAGTAAGTATTCTAGATGTTTTTTGTGTTCACTCATAAATAGGAAATCAAATAAAGCTTTTATCTTGTGTTCACACTAGGAATGATAAATCAAATCAACCCACATTCTAAATCATGTGCACACTCAATCTATGCATTTCAAAATGTCCCCATAGAGGAATGGAAAGGTTTCCTTGTGTGAGCATGCCCAAAACATCATCTTGTGCTCATTAACATCTATACAAACCCCCTCTTGCTCACTTTGATTTCATCCCAAAGCAAAGAGTTGACACTTCCCTCTTTGTTTGTTCTTAACCTCTTCTTGGCACCTCTTTTCACTTCTCTTTTCTCTCTTGTGTGAGAAGTTCTAATTTCAGTCTTATCGTGAGTTGTTTTGAGTGATTTTGTTGGTGTTTGGAAGTGCTTGAACGTTAGAAACCCTTGCTAAAATTTTTAGGAGAAAACATCATAAGGTAGAGGGGATTTCTAGAACTCCCATTTTACTACTTCAAGCCTTTAGTGCATTCATGTTTTTAGTTTTTTTATCATGTTATTTATAAATTTTAGCATGTTTAAATTTTAGTTTGAAGCATATTTGATCATGTTTTCATTTCAGCTAGCATATTTTTATATTTTTAATTCATGCATGATACCATAACATGCTTAGAAACCATGTTAGGGCTTATTTTTGTGTTCTCTAGCATGTTATTTATATTTTTCATGTTCTCTTGATTATTTAAATTTTGATATTAATTATTATGATCTTGTTTCATATTTATTTAAATTTAAATATGAGAAAGTGAAGATAAGAACCACGTACTTTCATAGTAGTTTAAGTGATGCTATGGGCGTTCTTTACTTATACTTAGTGTATATGAGTAACATCACTAAATGTGGATATGTTTTAAAATACTCGGAATTGGGACATGTGATCTTTATTTCCAATGGAATGTGACAAGATGAATTGTCATTCCATCCCAGAATAGGATTATTTTAATGAAGAACATCAAGGGATTAAAAACCCCTTTTGAAACACTTAATGCTTGTAAGTAATTGAAATTAAATGTACTTTTGATTTGAATTAGTAAATTAGTAGTCTGATGAATGATCTACTGGGCTATATGCTCACCCCTCTCTTTTATCATTTTCAAGAAATTGAATATGATGGCAGTGGAAACCTGATAATAGCCACATTTAGAAACTTTCTATTTTTTTTTGTGAAAAGTTCTTTTTTTTCAATGTAAGGGCATGTTGCCCACTTTAGATTCATTTGACTTTCGCTGAATGATTTTACTTTTGAATTTTAGAGTTGTGTACTCTTTCTTTTGATCATATGAATTCAACAATGTATTTCTTTATTTTATGAATAAAGAGTTTGAAGTTTTTCTTTATTCACTTGTATTATCTTGTTGAATTTTAAAATCAATGGAGGCTATGAGTATTTCAATAAGTGTTAGAATAAAAGGAATTGAGATGTAAGTTGTGTACTTATAAATGTAACATATGACTCAATCCGCCTTGTGGTTAAGCTCTAACCTATCTCTTAGGGGTTGGAGTGTTACAATATATATATTAACCATGTATGGTTGCATCATATAGTTATATCATGTATGTTAACCCACATAGAGTTATATCACAGAGTTATATGGTCATATGTGTATATATTAACCATATATCATATATAGTAACCACGTATAGTTATATCATATAGCTATATAGTCATTTGTATAATTGTATATATCATATATAGTCCTATGTATAACTGTATACAACTATATAGTCATATATATATATGTTAACCTTATCTATGTACAGTGTGCACAAAAACCAGGGTCATTCTGCTTCATGAATTTGCGAAATCTCAAAGTCACAAAGCCGCACGCGCAAAGCAAAAAAAGAACACTAAAATTACGAAACAAATGTGAAAAAATTCGAAAAAAAACCTAAAAACCTTGGTTTTTTGAAACCCCTAAACATGGAAGCGCTATTTTTAAGCAAAATGGAAAGTTTCTTATCCAAAAAATGCCCAAAACTTATGAATCTTACCCCTGGATGACTCTATATAAACCCTTTTCCCCCTCTTATTTCATTTATCTCAAAGTAAGAGCTGATAAGACCTATCTTGCTCTCTCTGCTTCTCTCTTGGCACCTAGTATTTTCTTTTCTTTCACGAGTTGTTCTAAACAACAAGCAGAGTAGTAGCAGCAGAGTGCTACACAAATCTCGTGCAAACAAGAAAAAGATCTAAGAGAAACTCAGAAGTTTAGAAGTTCAAAAGGAGGCGCTCTTGACGTGGAAGTGATTTTTTAACTTTATCTCCTTATTTAATTTAAATAGATCTTGCATGTGTGCTTGTATTTTTAAGATGATTGTTTGGGTATTTGTATACATGTTTGCTTTGACATGATATGCCATAATTTTTATTTAGAATTCATGAATAATACATGATCTGCCTAAGCTATCATATGCATGTTGTTCAATGATCCATACTATGCTCATATGTTATGTTTTAATCTGATTATTGTATTATTAAAATGAAATTAATAAGGATCATAATCATGTAGTGGCACGATGACAAATGTTCACCGTGGTTATTCCCAGCTTGAGTAGGTGTCTCATTGATGGGGTCGGTAGTCGAGTGAAGACTTTACCCTGAGATAGGTTTTCGGATGAGGGTAATTCTTTCAAGCCTAATGGGGAATACCAAGGAGGAAATCCTTTTGGTCTTAACATCAACTACAACAAATAATCTGTTTAAATCACCTAATATATGAAATTTTTTGACATGCTTGGTTTGTTTAAATTTGAAATAATGATTTAAACGTTAGAATGATCCACTAGGCATGTAAGCTCACCCTTCTTTTTAATATTTTAGGAAATAAAATTACAAGGATATTTGGGAGATATTTATTTAATTCCATTGTAAAGCACGTTGGCCCACATCAATTTATTTCATTGTAATAAAGGTTGAATTATTACATTTGAATTTTTAATAAATAAATGACAAGGGATTTATTTTATGGTATGTGCATAAGTCAGTATACACATGAAGTCTCGAGAAATTGACACAAAGAAAGAAAGGAAAAAGGTTAGCGTAGCAAGGGCTCGCCTCCCAGGCGACCCAAAAATGTTGAAGAAAAATACTATCGTATGACATGGGCCCTAGTATGGGAGGCGGGTGTCACATGGATCTAAGATCTAGGTACCATCAACTGAGGGTTAGGGAAGAGGATGCGCCGAGTATGGCCTTTTAGACTTGTTATGGGCACTATGAGTTCCTAGTCATGGCGGTTGGCGTGACAAATGCCCCTGCAATGTTCATAGACTTGATGCAAAGAGTGTTTCGTCCCTATCTCAACTCATTTGTCATTATCTTTATTGATGACATTCTTATTTACTCGAAGACTAAAGAGGAACACACCAAACATTTGAGGATCGCATTGCAGACTCTTTGAGATCACCGCTTGTATGCTAAGTTTCACAAGTACGAGTTATGGTTAATAGAGGTCCAATTTTTAGGTCATGTGGTAGCAGTTGATGGTATTTCTATAGATCCTGCTAAGGTCGATACTATTATTAGTTGGTCGAGACCTACCACAGTAATGGAGATCCATAGCTTTTTAGGTTTGGCAGTCTATTATTGTAGATTTGTGTAGAATTTCTTGAGGATTGTTGCACCAATGATGAAACTTACCCAGAAGGACATTCTCTTTGTATGGACGGATATGTATGAGCAAGCTTTTCTTGAGTTGAAGTGTCATTTGACATATGCACTAGTACTTGTGCTACCTGAACCATGTTGTGAGTTGGTGATCTATATCGATGCATGTGGGACAGGCCTAGGGTGTGTGTTGATGCAGGGTGACCGAGTAATTTCTTATACCTCATGACAATTGAAAGTACGTGAGAGGAATTACCTATCAATGATTTAGAATTGGCAGTAGTAGTGTTTGTGCTTAAGATTTGGTGACACTATCTGTATGGTGAGCGTTTTACACTTTATTCTAATCATAAAAGCCTCAAATGTTTGTTTTCTCTAAGAGATTTAAACATGAGGTAGAGGAGATGGATGGAGCTAATTAAGGATTATGACTTTACCATTGAGTACCATCCCAGGAAAGCCAATGAAGTGGTTGATGCACTGAGCAGAGTATGGGTAAAAACTGCTTGTGTGCTAGACATATGTTTTAGGAGTAGAAGATGATTGATTATGTGATAGTGATGAATATCTATGAGACTTCAACCGAAACCAGAGTCAATGCACAGATGAGAGCCCAGCTGATGCTGCTTTCTAAGATCATAGAGGTACAACTTCATAATGTTGATAATGTGATATACCAAAGGTGGGCAGAAGGCACTTCTCGTGTGGAATGGTCGATTGATAGTGATAGTGCGTTGAGGTTCATGGGACGATTGTAGGTACCAAATGACCTTTGCCTGAGATAGGGAGTGTTAGCAAAGCTACACTGCTAGAGGTATAATGTTCATCCAGACACCAATAAGATGTATCATGATGCTTGATGTATTTATTGGTAATTGGTGGTCGGGGATGAAGTAAGATATTGCAGTCTTCGTGTAGAGATGTGACATGTGCCAGCAGGCTAAGGCTAAACACTAGAGACCCAGTGGTTTACTATAGCCCTTGGCTATTCCTAAGAGGAAACAGGAGCACATTACTATGGACTTTGTGATGGGGTTACCCCGAACTCAGTAGAGACATGATACTATTTGGGTTATTGTAGACAGATTGACTAAGTCTGCTTAGTTCCTCCTGATTCATACTAGAGATTTGATTGAGAGGCTAAGTCGATTGTATATCCATGAGATTGTAAGATTATATGGGATCCCAATGTCTATTGTGCCTGATAGAAATGCTCAGTTTATGTCCCATTTTTGGCAAAGCTTGTAGAGTTAGTTGGGGACTAAAGTAAATTTGAGCTCAACCTTCCATCCACAAACCGATGGTCAATCTAAGAGAGTGATCCAGATTTTGGAAGATATGCTCCGTGCATGTGTTCTTGATTTTGGTGGTAGTTGGGAGGATCATTTAGCATTGTGTGAGTTTGCATATAATAACAACTATTAGGTGAGTATCAGCATGGCACCATTTGAGGCATTATATGGCAGACCTTGCTGATCACCAGCTTGTTTGGCCGAGGTTGGTAACATAACAATTTTTTTGCCCTACTTTTGTATAGGAACAAAATAAGAAAATTCGGTAGATCCGTAAGAACATGAAGGCAGCTCAAGATTGACAAAAGAGTTCTGCAGATAAATGAAGGAAGATCCTTGAATTTGATGTTGGTGAACATGTACTCTTTCGAATTTTCCCTCGAAAGGGGCAGACTTGTTTTGGTATTTCAGGGAAACTCGCTATGAGATATATTGGACCTTTTGAGATTCTCGAGAGAATAGGTCCTATTACATACTGATTGGTGTTACCACCTCAATTAGCAAGAGTGCACAATGTGTCAATTTTGAGAAAGTATCACCCCGATCCCTCGCACATGATTGATTGGAGACTTGTTGAGTTGCAAGAAGATTATACATACAATGAGGCTCTGGTAGCTATCATTGATCGAGTAGTGAAGAAACTGTGCAACAAGGAGATACCAATGGTATGTATACGTTGGCCGTTTCATGGTGCCGAGTACGACACATGGGAGCGAGATGACTATATGGCGAGTCGCTTCCCTGACATTATGAGAGTCACTTCTTAATTTTTTTGTTATTCTAGAAATTTTCAATGATGAAATTTATTCTAAGAAGGGGAGACTGTAACGACCCGTATTTTTGGACATTGAATCGATAGGTTCGACATGTATTTTTGTGTTTGAATTAATGAATTATAAAAGAAAATACATGATTTTTACAGCAATTATGTTAATTAATGAGTTGCTTAGAAAAAAAACAATGAATGGAAATAACTAATTTGCCATATATACATATATATGTATATATATAGAGAGAGAGAGAGAGAGAGAAAGAGAGAGAAAGAGAGAAAGAGAGAGAGGATAATAATTGAAGGTGCGCTTAGTTAGATAATGAAAAAAAAAAGAAAATAAGAGGATAAATTTGATGATGAGGTGGAAGATAAGAGAGGCGGAGAAAAAAGTATCTTAACATTAATTGTGTGGTGGGACCCACCATAAAGCCATGTATATATAGAAGCTTCTAATTCCCTTCATTCTTTATTCGCCTCACTTGCTCAACATGGGAAGAAAACAAAAAGAAAGCGAAAGAGAGAGATAGCAAACCGAGAAAAGAAGAGAAAAATAAAAAAGAAAAAGAAGGAGAAAAGTAAAGAAAATGAAAAAAGAGGAAAAGAAAATTGTCCATTCTTAAGGATCTGACGCTTTGGATAAATTATTTTTACCTCTTTTCAATTTAGAATTATTATGAAGTTATGAATTACGGTTGTTCTAATGTAATTTTCAATAAAAGTGTTAGAAATTGTATGATCCAAAACTGTGGTATATTTTTACTAGGAGTAAAACTACACAATATATATATATAGGAAGATATACCGTGCATATGGTAATTGAAAGTCAACACATAGGAGATATACCATTTAACATTGAAATTTTAGTAGGCAGATACTAAAATGTCGAGAATGAAAATCTAAACTTAATGACACTAAAATTATGATTTTTAGAGATCAATTGATATATTAAATTCTCATTTACGCAAATTGAGGATGAATTAATAAAAAATGTGTATAGGGTTATATAATGTTCAAAAATAGGAAATTATATAATGTTTTATATATAATGTTGTATAACATTATAAAATAATTATTGAAAAAAATGTGTAGCATAGGAAATAATTAAAATTTTTCTATTTACTGTATTGAACCGCCAAATTTATGAAAAGGGTGGTTATTGTGTACCAAAAGTGGGACACATGTTGACAAGATAGATTTTTGGTATTTTGGGTCAATATTAAGGGCTTAGTTGCACCAATTAACTCTATTGACCACGATGACCCTATCGATCATATAGGCTAGCGAGTGTTAGACTTGATTAGAATTGACCGTACTGACCAAATTCATAAATGGACCACAATTGACCGAGTTAATCCTTTTATTGAACAATGACTATAAAGTTAGATTTGAGCCCAATTTCTTGTAGATATTAAGAAACTACGTTGATCACGCAGGATTAAATGTCAGCAAGACGCGACCAAACACTAGAGGAACACTAGGAGCTGATTATCCATGTGAGTAGTGTTTTCTAATTTATCCCTCAAAATTGTTATTCTATTCATAAATGAAATGTTATTACATATTGCAATGCATTTACAATCTTTAAATAGATTTCTAAGTTGAAAATGCGCACCAAATCTCGAGGTTTGGGTGCGGGTTTGGGTATTAGATGTGGTAGAGCATTGAAGACCAAAAGTCATCATACTTGGGGGTACGTTCTATGCAAGTCTATCAATTGGCTCCCCTATTGAGGATCTAAAGCGCCATACATGAGGTATGAGCTGGCAGATCCTTATGATATGAAATGAAAATACGCCTAACTGTCAGGTACACCTACTCAAGTGGATTTATTATTGCATTATAGGTTATTGAGAGCTTTGGAATGTCTTTTCAGCATTAAAACCATTTTTAAAATGGAAGGTGTACGACTGCATTGTTAATTTAACATTCATTAACCGTTGCATTCATTTTCATTATTATTATTATGCATGCATACGTGACATTGTTTTATAAAATTTTTTGTTCTAAGTTATAGACTAGACTACGTTACTCACTAAGCCACTGTAGACAAATTGGCTCCCTACTCTAACATTTTAAGTTCTGCTACTATAGGCAAAGGCAAGAAAATGGTCATTACGTAGTGCGCATTTCTTTTATTTTGGTAGGTTTCTATATGAGTTTTCCTGTTTTGAGAGTTAGTATGATGTATAGGGGGTAAGAAAACTGTTATAAGTATTTTGACTTAGACATTTTCGCTACTGCTACATTTAGAGAACTGTATATAGTTAATTTTTGTTTAACTTAAATAAAAAAATTCTATTGTTATTATTTGTTTAGCTACTTCTACATCTCTTGTGTTTACTCTGATAATCTTGTGTATGGAGAAGAAGGAGGTTTAACAATATTTAGGCAAGCTCGACTTGGGAGTGGGTTTGTCAAGGTACTATGCCGGTCGGCTCACCCTTCACCTTAGGGAAAGGGTCCTGACAATTATGGCTTTAGTATTGAATACCATCTTGGGAAGGTTAATGTGGCGGTTGATGCACTTAATAGGAAACGGGTTGAGACTGCCTGTATGGCTAGACATATGTCTCAAGAGTGGAAGATGATTGATTTTGTGAGAGCGATGAATATCCACAAGACTTTAACCGAGACCAGAGTCAGTGCACATATGAGAGCCTAGCTGGTTCTGCTTGCTAAAATCATGGAGGTGTAGCCCCATGGTGTTGATTATGTGAGGTTCCAAGAGTAGGCAGATGTGATCACCCTAGGTCTTATAATGTATACACGTCAACATGAATTTTTAAAAAAATTCAAAATAATTATAAAAATGAGTGGAAACTTGTTTTAATTATCATTATATGATATTTGATCAAGATAAAATTTATTAGAACATTCGGATAGCTAGAAACGTGCGCGAAAAAGTGTAAAAAA